>QANX01000191.1:162108-184975 GCA_003254975.1 Ochetophila trinervis
ATATATATATATATGTAAAAGAGAGAAACAAATCATGAAATGTGGATTGTTAACGTGAGGATGTGCCTATTTATAGATACATAATGGTTGGTGCAAATTAAATGTTAGTAGATAGGTTGGAATTAAATACGGTAGCGAAAGTTAATGTGAGAGCTAGCGTCGCCCTTTTGAAGTTATGGGCGACGCTAGCGTCGCCATTAAGTGTTTTTTTTCCCTATATATTTCTTTTACAATAATAGATGAGTTGATTACAAGATAGAATGAAACCTTTAATATGTATGAAGGTGAAGTACGTGAAGCGTATGGATCAACGATTTGTAGCTGGTCGATCATATAAAAGGAGAGCTGGTCAAAACTTTTTTGACATTTCCATATATTTTGAAATAGTTTCAGCTAAATCGAAGAAAAAAAAACGTAAGAATATTTATGCATATGTATGATTTTTTTTTCTGATGATTGTTTCTTTTACAGTAATAAATGATTTTCTTTCATAATATTGATACGTATTTATAGATAGAAAATGGTACGTAGGTGTGAATTGATTATTTTGGTATTGTGAAATAATTGTATGTGGTAGGTGTTGGCGCGCAACTATTTCGCGACACCTGCTCCAATGGGCCTCGCTGAATGTGATTGCCGCGTATATTTTCCGCGACGCTTTACTAATACCCGTCGCAAATGTATTTGGAGCACAGATTTTCGGCGACACTTGCGGAATGCGTGTCGCGAAATGTATTTGGCGCGCTTATTTTTCGCGACACTTGATGAATTTGTGTCGCCGAATATGCTTCGCGCCACATTTTTCGCGACGGTTTTCAATCGCGCGTCGCGATAGTTGATTTCACGCACATTTTAGCGACGTGGCTGCGTCGCTATTTTGTTCAAATAAAGGCGACGCACTATGTTTGTGTCGCCGTTAGTTTATCGCGATGCAAATTTTTGCTTCGTCGCGCATTTAGTGTCGCCGATTAAGGTTTTTGGCGTAGTGGGGTTTCGGCCAAATGGAAGTGTATTTATGTTTGTTTTGTTTTCTAGGATTTTGGCTGAATTTTTTAGAGGACTAAATGGGACGTAGATTTTTTGGCCGAATAGATTATATGGTCGAAGTGTTGTGGCTGAATGCAATAAAAAGATATGCTTGGCCGAGAAGAAGTTGAAAGAATATGTGGCTTAGTGATATAGTTTCTAGCTGAATGGAGTGAATGAAATAGATTTATTTGAGAAGAATGAATTAATTTTTGGATGGCCGAATGGTTGGGATTCAATATGGCCTATTGGAACTAATTGTATGTGGCAGAAGGGATGTTGGCCAATGGTTTGAGTAGAATGGTTATGGCCGAATGAGTGGCTAAATAGAAATTTTGTACGTGGCCGAATGAGGAATTTTGGCCGAATTTTGGTGAAAATTAGGGTTGGTTGGCCGGTCAAGAATGAGGATTTGTTGGATGAATAAATGGAAGGTTATATGAATGCAGACTTATCAATGAGTTCAAAGTTTATTCAAGAATAAAGCAAGTAAAGAAAAACAACAACAACAACAATAACAAAATTTCAAATCATGTTTGGAAAATAAAGAAAATATAAGAAAAGAGAAGAAAGTTACATTGTTTTTAAAGTTCTTCAAAAGGGGTTCTAGAAAGGTGAGAAAAGCTTCAAGGGTGAGAGGTGATTTTACTAGAGATAATTTTAAGAGGATTTGGAGATTTACAAATAATGTGGGAGAAAGAGTTGGAGGCTAGGGTTTATACGGAGAAAATGATGGTGAAGTTGTAATTATGTTAGAAGTTTTGATCTAATGGCCAAAATTCATTTATGTTTTTACTTTGTACTTTTGAAGATATAAAGGCAAATATGAGAAGAGTTAAGTTATTAAAAGGAGAATTGGGTTGGTCGATCAAGTGAAGAAAGGATGTTGGCCGATGGTTTGAATAGAATGGGTGGCCGAATTGATGACAGAGTGAAGTAAATGGGTTGTGAATTGTTTGTGGTTGAATTTTTGGCCGAGTGAAATTAAGTGTTTAAGTGGGCCAAATAGTTGTGGCCGAATAAGTTGTGGAAGTATATATGGCCGAATGGAATGAATTAATTGAATGAAAGACTGGGACAAAAAAATAGGATGTGTTGGTCGAATAGAAGTAATTATGAAGTGTAATCATGAAGGATGTTTGGCCAAGTTCAATATTAGTTGAGGAATCTATTTGCTTTGCAAAATATTTATTATGAAGGATGGAAGAATATATGTAAATGACTCAATTTTCACTTTTTACATTTTCCTCCAAAAGTAAAAATTGAGGAGGCAATGTTTGAGCCAAGCAAAATTGTTGGCTTAATGGTTTTTACTGTTCCAGAAATATTGGTTCAGGGTTCATTGGACGATGAAATATGTTGGTTCGGATAAGTGTTGGACCGATGAGAATGAAAGTTGAAAGAATTTAAGTAGGAGTAGAAGTCTAATTGTATTGGGTTTATTTTCACTGGTGTATTATTTTTCGGATAAAAATTATATTAAAAAGTGAAATTGTAGATATTAAGAGTTTTATTTCTACTAGGATTCAAAATTGTCAAAGACTATATAAAGGAGATCATAATTTAGATTTGGCTTTCTACACACACACATACATTCAACTACACAAGCAAACAACTAAGTTCTCTCTACAGAAATCAATATTCAAACTTTCAAATTTCTAGAATTTCTTAGGCTTTCAGAATAGTTAAACTTTGATTTTGTTTAGTCTTTTCATCATTATTCTATTCGAATTTTATTTGTAAAGTCTTTTTAATTATTAAGGCAATAAAAGAACTAATTGGAAATTAGTTACTTATTTCTAAGCACAATCGTTAGTTAATTTCAGATTCGCACATTAATTTTACTATTACTTTATTCTTTTAGATTTTCATAATTTGAAGGTGGCATGCTCATAGATGCTTAAGGACTTGTTGATCCAAAATTGTCAACACCTTCCATAATTAATTTGAAGACTTTAAATTTTTTTCATATATTTTTAATCACTTATATGATATTTTTTCAATTTTTTATTTAAAAATCTATATGATAATTTTAATTAGGTAAGTTTTTTTAAGTAAGTTATATATTTGA
Source organism: Ochetophila trinervis (assembly GCA_003254975.1). Classification (NCBI taxonomy): domain Eukaryota; kingdom Viridiplantae; phylum Streptophyta; class Magnoliopsida; order Rosales; family Rhamnaceae; genus Ochetophila; species Ochetophila trinervis. The sequence goes on from QANX01000191.1 coordinate 165,206, forward strand.
AAAATTATAATACAATTTTTTGAAATATATTTTACAAAGTATAATAAGTTTTAATACAATTAGTTAATATTTGATAAATTATTACGTAGTTAAAAAGTTTATTTTATTAAGATATAACATATATTTTTTTAAATTGCAACATTATCGAATACTTTATTAAAAAATGAGTACTTCAAATTAATTTTTGCAAAATTGTCAAAAAATATTTGTGAAAGGGAAAAAAAACAAAAAAACGCAAGGCTTTAAAATGTAATTTAACTTTACTAAGAGTATAAAGTTTAGCATAGCTTTTGTTTTTTTCTTTTGTTTCTCTTCTACTTATCCAAAAATGCTTCTTAGAGAAGTTAGTCTTCACTGACTCTCGTTAAAAAGGCTTCTGGAAGCCATAAGCAATTTCAGAAAATTATCAAATTTTTTCCAGAAACAACTTTTGAGCTCTAAAAACTGCTTTTGGCTTCTCAGAAGCCATACCAAACATTGGTCTTAGATTGTTACATTTGAGAAAGAGTGAAAACTAAAGGCTGTAGATAATTTATTAGAAATATTAAAGATGCTTTTATAATTACTTCAAATCTCATGATTGTATATGAAATATTTCCTTTTGAAGTTTATGTAATGAATTTTATTAAATTCTTTCATATAGCTTTCTAAAAAACAGTAATGATTTAGTAGACTACTTAGTTTATGTTATTGTATCAGATGATGATGTGGCATAAGAATTTTGCTATTCGTCACTAGTGAGACCGCAACTTATGTGGTAAATTTTAATTAAAAACATTTTATTTTATTTTATTTTTTAGTTGTAAAACCCTAATAAGGGAAATTGAATCATTTAAAGATAACAACGTGTAGGTGTTATTGGTAATTCATTATCAGTGGGTAAAAAAAATAATATCCTTGTGCAATATCATCATCTGGTGCAATAACATGGATTATGTAGTGCACTAGATCATTTCTCTTCTACACAGTATTCATGTTCCCTCCAGCCGACTTTCCTTTATAAGCATCAGTTCCCTTATATATATATATATATATATATGAAAATTTTAAAATAAGGATATTTTTATTTTATTAAAATAAAATTGTCATTAATGATATATTATTAGTGAAAAATATAATTTTTTTGTCACTGATAACTTATTTTTAATGACGATATTTTTAGATTTGTCACTAAAAATATACATTTAATGACAATTTTTATTTTATTAAAATGAGAATATATTTATTGTAGAAGTACTCTATATATAATATATTGCACATATCTATAGTATATATACCATGTAAAACAATAATGCTAGACTTACTAAAATATTGATCAAACTTATTTACCAAATGATGTGGATGATGTGACAATATTTAATTGGTTTAGTTTTTTTTGATTCACTTATCCATTTTTAAGGGTTCATTTATCTAAATTCAGCTTTTATGAATATGTCAACTAATAGTATTTTAACACTTATCATTTGATAAATAATTTTGATAAATATTTTGGTACATATAGCATTACTGCATTTAAAAACCAGCATAATTTCTTTGCAAATGCAAATTATTAGTTATACTTCTCCACCTCTTTTCGTAGTAAGCTATGAAAAAAGATATTTAATCTAATTATTATATCTATAGTTATTCTCTCATCCAGAATTTACAATCCAAGATTATACGAAATTTGTCACTAATAGATAATAATAGCTATTAATAATGCTTCGCACACAAATTTTATTTGAGATCATCAGGACCCTAATTTTCACATATATAATACTATGAATTTTATCTGAGAAAAAACTTATGTATAAAATACTATATATATATATATATATGTATGTATAATAAGGTTTCTTCATCGATCATCGGGACCCTAATTTTCACATAAAGAAGATTCCTAGTTATTTAAAAAATTTAACAGCCTGCAAATTTAATTCAACATTTAAAAACATCTAATTCATGCTCTAATTAATTCCATATGAATTTCCTTTTCATTTTTTGATTAACTGTGAAACAGCAAAACGAAGACAAAAAATTTCATGGATTTGAGAGACAATCCTCCCGTCCAATGAGCAGTTTCTTGGTATTCAAGTCATAGATGAAACGCTGATTTGTCTGCTGATACGAACCTACCATGCTCACACCATTATATGGTATCACCGCCAAGCAAAAAAAATCTGTTCCACCCGAAGTCTCTTGCACATAGAACGCACCCTGAGGCTGCACCACCAGATCAGCGCCACTGAAATGGAACGTGAGGTTCGGAAGATTGCTGAAGCCTTGTCTGATTGACCTTTTGTAGCACAGAGAGAAGAACTTCTGCGGACGAATCCTCATTGACCCGCGTACCGCAGAGAAATACTTCACCAGCTCTCCTTCTAGAATTTCATAAGCAGGTCTGTTAATCACTGAAAAAGAACATCCCGAATCCATCAGAGTCCCTCCGCCAGAAGATCTTTTAGCAAAATAATGAGGTGGAATTCGCAGCCTTGAACCCCCAATGCTAATATCTATCATATTTACATAAAAACCACCGAAATCGGTTCGACCCGCATATTGCAGCAGCTCTGTGGTCTGCAAGCCCGGTGTGTTTGGAATATCTGAACCGAACCGGAGCAATGTGTTCCGTCTGCGAGGATTGCTCATCGGCTGCAGACAGTACGAAAACCGTCCACCAGCTCGGGAGCCTAATTGGGCCACCAGGGAACGAGTCCCCCAAGCTAAGCCCAAATAGCCTGCGAAATGACCTTCCTGTCCATGATCTCCTCTGAGTATTTGATCGAAACCACACCCAAAAACCATGTTCGGAACCACTTCTTTACGGGCGGGTGAATCGGTATCGAAAGTGAAGGTTTCGGAAGCGAGGAAGCCAGCAGAGGTGGAGTTGTCTGCATATTGGGTGGCATAAGAGCAAAAGCTTCCAACGCAGCTTCTCGGATAGCAAAGAGGGTGTCTGTTGCAAACGAGTTTTCTGAAAGAAAGGGATCGCAGAGAAGGAAACAGAGGCTGTCTTTGGGGAAAGCAATGGTGGCCTGGAGTCCTACACGTGTCGCACTGTGTCCATATGAAGTCGCAGCCAGTGTCCATAAGGAGAAAGTAGAAGATGGGACCTGATGAGAAAGTTCCAATGCCCACTTCGGCCATGTAAACGGAGTCTCCTTGATATTCAACTTTTGGACGGAAGGCATTGGAATTGAAATGTTGTTGATGACGAAATGCACGAGCTTCGGATTGGAGAATGAGTTTTCGAGTTCTCTGTGTAGAAGTGAGGTTGGGCTGGTAGAGTGGTGAGTTTGGGGAATCACGGTGGATGAGCTTGATGGTCAAGCCTTCAGGTTCAGCAATGGCGGTGCTTGATGGGATTGACAGAGTGGTTATGAAAGATAAAAGTAGAACTACTGCAACAGTATTGGCCATGGCAAGTCAAGATATTTGAAACGAGGTTAATGTTTTAACTTTGAAAGGTCATGGGGTGATTTTTATAGCCACAGCTTGTGTATAGCTGACGAAGGAAATCATTTATTAGATATCTTGCTTGATTCCAACTTTTTATGGATCGTCTTTTGGTTCATTCAATGAAAATTCCATCATCATACTCTAATTGGATTCTAATAATATAATCTTTTTTTAGCACAATTAAATGTTTAAGTGCCTTTTTTTTTATAGGTAGAATTAAGTATAAACTTGTTGAAAAAAAAAAAAAGCGAAAGGATTTAGGTTTTTCTTTTTTGTATAGCTGGCGAAGGAATTGATTTCAATGGAAAGACATTTATTAGATAATTATGAATTTGGTAATCTTGCTTGATTGATTGTCTTTTGGATCATTCAATGAGATCTTCATCGTGGTAATCAAATCGGATTCTAATAGTATTATTTTATTTTTAAACAATTAAATTTAAGTTTAAATGTACTTTAACACTTTCTAAAATTAAATTTGTTCATGTAAGAGTTTTTACAATTAATTTGTGCAATTGATATTCAGTAATTTGAAAAAAATTGTACATATTGTTCAATTTAGTTCAAATTGGTATGCATAGAAAGTGACATTTAAATTTGATTTTTTCTTTTTTTATTATGCAAAAAATTAAAAACAGAAAAAAAGAAGTTTGAAACGAATAATATATAAAGAACACAATGTAGGAGAGAATAAAGAAAGGTAAAGGACATTTTTATTCATTTGTGTACTATTTATAGGTCTTTACATAGTATAGGTTACTAACATATCCATGAGTATTGATGATAAATCAAAACCATGTTACATATGTTATAATCCTATAAAAAAAAAAACAAATGTTACACATGTTACAAATGATAAAGCATAGGGAGGTTACAAAGTTATTAATATTTAAAGTTACAAAGTGGTGGCATCCACATATTCTGAACACTTCCATTTGGATGTCTACCACACATAGATATGTCTCATTAAAACTTTGCTAGTAAAATCAAGTGGGAGAAAACTATAGGGAATGAAAAAGAGTACAATATTTATGTATGTGATAATGTATATTGTGATCTACTTTATTAAAACCTTGTAAGAAAATGCTGGTAGGATAAAACCTTGAAGAACAAAAAGGAGTATAGACAATGTATTTCTCTCCTTGGTTGTGGCACTTTTGGTGCATGTGAATGCTGAATTATCTCATTAACACCTTGTGAGGAAAACCCTATAGGACAAAACATTGACGAAGAAAAAAATAGTACAAACAATGTATGTTCCCTTTGTATAGCACTTCCAGCTAGCTTCATATGCTAAATTATCTTGTTAAAACTTTGCAAAGAAAATCCGGTGGAAAAAAACCTTGTCGAAGAAAAAACAGTACAATTTCACATATATTTTACTGATATACAACTGTTTATTCTTATTCATAATGAACTGCTTACCATATTGCCTCGTTAAAAGTTTACAAAAAAAAATCCAACAGAACAAAACCTTGGTGAATGAAAAAGAATACAATATCTATATTTTTTCTTAATTTTTATATGCTCTCCTGAAGTCAGCATAAATAGAACTAGCACATTCCAAGTGCTTAGTAAATAAACATTTAATATAATATCTTTGAATATGAGCAATGTGTTTACATTAAATTCATGAAGTATTGCCAAAAACTTGTATACCATACAAATATCTTTCATGTAACCTTGTTCAGAGGGTGAGTACCGGGCTTCTTTCACAGTACGCTAGGACATTCGTAGTGAAGACACTAAACCTTTCAAGGGAGTGAAGACACTAAACCTTCCGAGGGAGTAAAAAATGTTTCAGATATTCGTAGTTTTCCAAAAGTTTTAAGCTTACCAGGTGGCTTGAAAGTCTGAGCCATAAAGGGATGAAGAAGGTTTCCGAGGAACCTTGAACTTGTGTCTTCTTCGGAACTATTTGAGACACTTTGAACATGTGTCTTCTTCGAAACTATCCAAGACACCTTGAACACGTGTCTTCTTCGGAGTTATCTGAGACATCTTGAACACGTGTCTCATTCGGAACTATATGAAGTATCTTGAACACGTCTCTCCTTTAGAACTATCCGAGGCATCTTGAACATGTGTCTCCTTCGAAACTATCCGAGATATCTTGAACACGTGTCTCATTCAGAAATATCTGAGGCATCTTGAATACGAGTCCAAGAAGCTCAAACGCCACTTCCGATGCGTTCTAAGATGTGCTAAAAGGAGGTGAAGAGCCAATTATAACTGTTCCTAACACAATTAATTCTAAAGCAAGCATGAGAATTAATTATCATCAAAAGCATTCAATGGATAGTTATAAGAGTTCATAAAGGCATCAGACACCATAGGTATAAAAAAGAGGTGAGAGCTGAAATGTAAAGTATTATGATTCACACAAAAACTATTCTTACACACAAGAATTACTCTTTAATTTACAAAATACATTCTCTTTCTTTTGAACTGATTTGAGAATCAGAGTGTCTTTGATAGGTACCACACCGATATTGTAATTTTTTGTTCATTTTTAGAGAAGATTGAGCTAGAAGAAGAAGTGACAGAAAATTGCAATCACAATTACTACAGTCTATGACATAAACTACATAAGCAAAGTAAACTACACAAAAATAATTTCGTGACAGAATAATTATTTATTTATTTTTCCATTAAAAAAATTAAGATTAAAAAAAATGACCAAAACGGCACCGTTTTGGTCAATTTGTGTTCGTGCCCTACATCTAAAACACTCTGGTGTGGTCTTTCCTGTATGTTGCGAATAGTGGCCACCTTTCCACCAGCACCCATTACCCCGGCCAGCTGAACCCAAAATTTTCGGGGAAATAGAGAAAGTTTTGGTGCGTCGAATCGCCGAAATTGCCGCCGCATCGCTAAAAGACCACTACCGTCAACTTCTGGCTTTGTGCGTCAAATGTAGAGGTGGGTTGTTCATAACTTTTCTCCTATTGTTTTGAATGCTTTCTTCATAGAAATTCGGGATCTTTCTTTTCTACAATGCTGAACTTTGCAGCATTGTGTATGCTTTCGTGGATTACTACTTACTATTTATTAATCCCTTCGATTTAGGGTTCTATTTTTGAGTTTGATTTAGTTTTTCTGTAAGTTTCTTTATTTTTTTAATTTACCATTGTTGACTTGCCGCCATTAGAGCTTAGACAATTCTCTCTCTCTCTTCCTAAAAAAAACTTCTGTTTTTTTAGATTTTTCTCCTTCTAACGATATATTTTTCTACAAATAATTCTTAATCTTTTGAAGGCCATTTCGTTTGCTTAATTTTGATTTTGGCATTTGGGTTCTTTTCTAATTGGGTTTTTGGTAAAACTAACTTTTGTATCATAGTTTTTCTATGCTTTCACTTTTATACGAATTTTGGGTTGATTTGTTTTGAATCTAGATCCGTAGTGTTTTGTTAGTTTGTTTGTAAGTATATGAGGTAAAGAATTTTAATATATTCTAGCACTTTTATGTTTAATCTATATTATGTATAAGAAATAAAAATGCTTCATACATTGCTTGAATATGGCTTGTTATGTTATTCATATTTATAAATTGCTATCTATATAGAGGATAATCCTTTATATTCAATGTAACTTTTCACCCTAAATTACGTCAATATGTAGGGCTTGTGATTATGTGCTTTCCTTACTGTAAAACAAATTTGGTCAGTTTGAAAAAAGTTCTAGGATTTCATTCTTCCATTTTCAGGTAGAGTTTTGAAATGTGCATAAAGGTATAAAGGTAGTTAAACTATGAAACTATAAATAGAAATTTAGAGTTTAGTTGGTCAATGCTTCCTATAATGATAATTTGGCAAATACTTAGAGAAAATACTAAGTAGTGATAATTTAATAGTTTATTGATTCATCACTACTAATAATGACTTTTGGCACGTGCACTATGGTGAATATATTTTAACCTGCAAGAAGGTTTTAAAGATAGAAATGTGTCATGTGAAATTGTTAATATATTGGGAGGTTGGAAGCCAGAAGTGCAATATTTGCTGCATGACTAGTACAACTTTCTTTTGCTAGTAGAATTTTACACCAAGATGTGCCATCCAGATGAAATTCCTTGAAACTCTTCTTTTTTGTACTATGTTCAATAATGCATAAATGAGGAAATTCTTGAAAAGTTTTTTGGTAATTAGGTTTTTCAATTCTATCTCGTTGATACTTCTTATCATACTTTTCCTAAACAAGAAAGTTTGCAAGAAATGTAGGAAAATCTTAGCTTCCTAGCTTATGACTTCCTAATAAAACACTCATTTTGTTAGAAAGCAGTGTTTCTTGAAGTTACGAAGCACAAAGCGAAGTGACCTGATTTGATGGCATTATCCAAGGCAAGTAAAGATTCTGTAGCTTTTTAATTTTTTTTAAATAGATGCTTAATTTTTTTTGTGAGTTTAATTTCACTGTTCCTGTGTTGAAGTTCAGTTGTACCTTTTATGGTGCTTGAAATGGATGTTTTTGCGCCTTCTTAACCTTATTAAACATAATTTTTGTAAATTAAATCTCTAGCATATGTTAGAGACCAAAGAAACATTGTATATTGAAAAAAGATTTGGCAACATTCCATGTTTGTTGCTTTCTCTCACATTGCTTTTGTTGATATGCTGTTTGCTGCTGTTGTGTTCGGTTAACTAAACATGTATGCTTTTGTGTGATTTTGATCTTTGTCTAACCTTGGTAGAAACATGCATCTGTTATATATTTTGTCTTTATTAAAGTTCCTTATAGTGTCAAGTATTGATGTTGGGCATCAATTCTATTCCCGAGCAGAAATGGTTGTTGTTGGTTTCCATAGCCACTGGCTGAATGGAATTGATTTTATGGGGGCTTCTTACAGTAAGGGGTAATTTTTTCTTTCTTTTTGGACAAGTATTTTAGTGATAGATCTATCATTTTATTATTTAAAACTTTTGTGTTGTCTGTGTTGGTGGTGGTATCTGTTGATGCAACCAAAATTAAGTTACATACCATCTAAAGGGCTGTCATTGTTATTGAATTGGTGAAATACTTTTTTGGTGGAAGTGCAGGAGTACAGTAGCTAGACATTCCCACTTGCAGTATCTATTGTTTTGTCTGACATGTATGAAGATGACTTGGATAATGCGGAAGAGAGAAGGAGATTTCAGTTATGACCTTATCTCTTCCAACTCTTGGACTAGACAAACTGTAGATTGGCTCATTTTTATCTCTTTTTGGTGCATGCAATGGGTGCTGATCATGATCATCAGCTTGTGGTGAAAACAAGGATGGTTCAGTTTGAAAGCCATAACTAGTTCTCGTACGAGCACTAGTTGTGTAGTAGCAGAAAGAGGATTTGGATGTGTCTATAAGGTTGGTCAATATGTAAACATTCATATATGAATGAAGAATTGTTAGTGCATTGAAGTTTACTAATTAATATTAAGGTAGAATGGATTTGATATACAATTCTTAGTGCATTTTGTATATCTAGTTTTCTATTTTGAATGGTTAATTATAAGTAAAGTAGAATATTTTGATAATTTAAATTTCGTTTAGTATTTGTTTATTGTTTGTTGGTTAATTATAAGTAAATTTATAGTTTATGACAAAAAATTATGCAATATGTTATAATGTACATTTAGACATGAATGTTTTTGTGTCTAATTCCAGAACAATTTAGTCACGGACATAAAAAACAGTGACTAAAACACTTCGAATTAGTCACGACAACCATGTCGTGACCACTACACGAAATAGACACGACTTTTTTTTGTAATTGATTGACATACTCCAGCCACGAAATCAGCAGTTTCAGTAACGAAAACATTGACCTTCAGTTACAATAGTTTTCGTGACTGAATGTCACACATTCAGTCACAAAAAATTCCAAAATTTTGGAATTGGCCTTTAGTCATGAACAACTACTTTTTTCGTGGCTAGGGACTTTCAATGACGCACCTACTGTCACGGAGCTGTTACGACGTGTTTTGCGTAACTGAATAGATTTAGCGATGAAAAAATGGCCTTCAGACACGAAAAGCCGTTGTCGCTGTAGGCCAGATTTCTTGTAGTGAGGCTCAAATATTTTGACCATAGCTTTTTGAAACAGGGGTGGTGTGACCTTAAGACCAAATGGAAGAACTTTCCATTGATTTGGAGCATTTGAAATACAGAACACCGTCATGAATCTATCATTTGGATCAATACCTATATGCCAAAAGTCTACTTTGAGATCAAACTTTGAGAATATCTTTGCTATTTAGAGGTGAGTGAAAAAAGAATTTATCTTAGGAAGAGGTAATTTATCATCTTTGAGAAAATGATTAAGAGGCTTATAATAAACAACGAGTCTCTTTTTCCCTTGAAGTTTTTATGATCTCTTTTCAACATAGATAGCTTTGAAAACCCAATCAGGTTTTGTTGATTCAATAATCCTTGGGCGAGAAGCTATGGGCATTTTTGTCAGCCTATTAAGAGATCTGAATGAGGCATTTCTGAATGTGATGTTTTAGTTGAATTAATATCTTGATTAAGCTTGAAAGGAAGTTGGATAAAAGAAATCTTCATTCTTCTAGAGAGGGTGAGCATGTGTGAACTTATCATGGCTATCATCGCATAGTTTGAAGAGATCGGAGTTTTCTTGCTAGAAGTCAAAAGGTATATCTTGTAAAGTGAATAATTTAGGCATGTCAGTATATGGCCTGAATTCTCTTTTGTATTGGCATCCTTTAGAAAGAATCTTTAATCTTTTAGCTTGTCAATTTATCTCCATTCCGATGAGGATATCCTTATTAGGAAGCTCAGTTCCTAGTACTTTGGACCAAACAACACAATTTGGAAAGAATTTAATTCTAATATTTTGTTTGGTAATGATTCATGTTTTGCAGATTTTTCCATCAGCTATCCTGAATTATTCAGTGTGAGGCATCCATGCTTCTTCTAGAATGGTAAAAGTTTTTATTTTATCATTGTCTTATGTGCTCCTGTGTCCATATAGACAATTGTTTCTATAGGGACGACATATTCGGAAGGCAATATTTGAATTTCCACATCGGATATTAGAGGGAATGGAACAATACTGAAAACTACTTCAGCTTTGAATACAAGAAAGTATTCATATTCTTCTAAAGCTTTAGAGCTGGAATAAGGCAATGCAAAAACAGTTTCTTCACTTGTTCCTTTTGTTCTGAAAACAAGGACTCAATATCAGCTTCTTCATTTTGAGACTCCAAAATTGTTGCTTGTAGTTGTTGAATCATCTTTGATGCTCAGTTTCTTTTCTTTGAACAATTGTTTTGCAAAATGTCTTTTTTGTTTGCAGATGAAGCTCTTGTCTGCCTTTTGTCGCCCATTTCTAAATTTCTTTCTTAAAAAACAATATTTTCTCCCTTTCTGATTGTTGAATTTTTCGTAAGATGTTTGCTTGTAGTTTTGCATCCACAATGATTTTTCTTGCATTTAATATGAATTTGAGGCTTCCTACAAGGTTTCATAAACTTTGAGAGTTTATCCATCATTGAGGAGAAAAGTTTGTGAGTTTCACAGAGTTTGTCTAGTGCGGCTAAAGCCACCTATTGAATTTCTTCGAGAGTAATATTTGTGATACCTTTTCTGGTCAAGGTGATGGACCTTGACAATTCTAGTTGTAATTCGTTAGGAAGAGAGGTTATGTAAACTTACCGGAGATTGACATCATTGTGACCATTGAGCATGTAGTATCTATTTGACATTCTTTGATAATGAAAATCAATATTTTTTTTTTCTTTAAAGAGCAACAATTCATAGCAAAGTATTCTTTTCTTGCTTGAGTGTCAATTAGATCATGGTTTCCAATGAACTCCTGCTATATGGTTCAAAAGCATGGCTTGCACTTTCTGAGCAAATGATATGAATTTGTTTATATGCTCCAAAAGTTTAAACAAATATCTAAGAGTTCCTGTAAATCTTGATGCAAATTCCATTTGATCTGATTGAAGATCATGTGTCTACTCATCTATAGGTCAATCCAAGCTCCAAATTCATGAACTATGTTTCTCCATTGATCTAGTGTAAGATCATCAAAAGTAAACCACTGACTAGTTAATGGTTTTGAGTAGTTTTTTGAGACTTCATACGTAGTTTTCTAAGACTCCATCCGTCATTTCTAATGGTTCTTCAATAATGGGGTCAGTAAGAGCATCTGTGATGTCTCTGCTTGGTCAGAAGATTGGTTGTCAGAAGCAGTACATGTAGCTATAAGAATTTTTGTAATGTTTTTTGTCTCACAATCTGAGGAATATACAGAAGAGTCCGAAAATGTTCCTGAATTGGAATTGTAGGGTTCTTTTTTGGCTGCAGCCTTACTCTGCATAGGTTGTCCTGATCGCTTTTCTTCAGAATTTTCATCTGGCTTTTTCATGTCTTGTTTAGGAAATCTGGAAAAAGATGGAGAGAGAGAGAGAAAATGACATATTTTCTTTTGTTTGGAGGCCTGTATGATTTGTAAAGAGATGAATCATTGAAAATTTCATGTGTCATTTTGAAGACTTTGGAGTAATCAGGCTTAAACGATGTATAAAAATAGGATGGGACAAAGGCTGAGAAGGAATGTGGAATAGGATAAAAAATACCTTGTTTTCTTTCCAATTCATCATCTATTTCCCGCAATTAAGCATTCAACCTTGAGATTTTCCTTTCTTTAGAGTCAAATTCTAAACCATAATACCTTTGATTGATCAGGTCTTTTAGTTTAAAATTGAGCTCGGTAATTCTTGATTGCAACGTGATATATAATTTGTTAATTTTGTTGAAAGTGAATCCAACTTTGTATCTATGATGGTTGTTTGTGCCACAATTCTGTCCATTTTAGTATCAAGTCTTTTCGGAACTCAATTTTGAGCAAAAACATTCATGGTCTTCTAATTAAGTACTTCTTTACCTTGAGAAAGAGGAAGAAATTGTTCATCTGGTAGGACCTCTATTCGCTAAAAAAAAGGTCGTGATGAGATATTTATAGAGGGATTGACCTATCTTTCCAGAGATGGGAAATTTTCTTCAAAATGTCGGGATGATGATGAAAACATCCTACAAGGTTTAACATTTTTATTCTTTGAAGTAGATTTTTCAAGAAAAAGTCATTTCTCTTCTATGATCTCTAAACTTCTTTTATAGATATCCAAAGGCTCAAGTTTCTTTATGAATTCCTATACAGGGGCTATTTAGATCATTTAGAGAATAATGCTTTCTGGTAGGCATGCCTTTGTGGCGGGGTTGATGGTGAGGTTCATTCTTTTTTCCTCCATGACGACGATGAATTGGAATGAAGACTTCATCATTGCTTTCTTCTTCGAACCAACAATCATAGTCAGGGTCATATATAGAAGGATCAACATCCCATATGAAATTACCATCAACTTTATCAACATAAGCTTTTGATTCGTCAATATTAAAACTGAATGCAAGAATATCATCTTCAAAAGCAACTGGAATGATCGCTAAAGAATGAAAAATTGGTGAGGTGACACTGGAGGATGATTCTGAATTTTTGAAAATGGTCTTAACTGATCCATATGCGAGTTTTTGGAAAGTAAGATCACATGTCATGACTGAAATGGTTTTTTTATGTATTCTTTTGTAATTGGTCAGCCATTGAAAAGGAATATATCTAATGAGTTTCTCCCTTGAATTTTTTATAGGGATCTATATGATAGTATGCACATCTGGTCTTTCTCCTGTGATGAATAGTGAATTTCTTGTATTTTTTAGGAGATGTAAATCAAGCATGATTCTGTAACCTATAAACAATCTAATAAGGTAAGGTTGCAGAATAAGCCGATGTTGATTGTTCTGCTTTTGTGATCTAGATCTGTACTTTGAGAAGCTTTGGTAGATTAGGGTCTTTTAGGGGAACATTGAAGTTTGGATAGAATGTGAGAACAATAGTTTCTGTATCAAAAGTGGAAAAGGTTGTTCCAATGACAACATTCTCGAACTTTAGAAAAGTGGAAAAGGTTGTTCCAATGACAACATTCTTGAACTTTAGAAAAGTGGAATTGAGAATAGCAATATGATTTGCTACAGGTAGACCTTTTCATCCATAGAGTGAGAAAGAAAGTATGACTGCTCCAAAATCGATGGAAGTATATCCTTTAGCTTTCCATCTAACTATGAGATTCGAGGGAATCTCAATATCTATATATTTTTTTGTGGGAAGTAGCAGAAATGAAGCATAGCTAGAGGATTGAACATATTCTTTGATTGGAAGGCTGGTAGTATGCATGAGTTGTCTGAAACTCTTATGTTTCTTTTTGTAGAAATTATAAGGTAGTGTTTGGTGCATCAGATAAAAGGAGAGGATTGAATTATAATCCTGAGTCCATCTCTTATATGGTATTTGATGCTGAAGAGGAGAAAGATAACAATATCCTTGGCCCACCATATCTCCCATCCTCAATTGGATTTGTAATCCTCTTCCCTTATACCGGATTAGAAAAAGCAGAGAAAATTGGCTCCACGACGTGGAGACACAGAGCCTTTGACCTTGCACTCTCTCTTTGTTTTCTCTTTAGATTAACAACTAGCTTCGTTTCTCTTTCCTTTTCTTTATTCACTCCCCATTTTATCTTTCTTTCTTACGCTCTCTCTCTCTTCGGCTTCTTTAGCCTCATTTGAACCTCCAATAGTCCAACTGCAACCACCTCTAATTGTTGGGCATCCACAAATTGGACCCACATTTTGGTTGTTTCTGGGCATTAGCACTGGTGAGTTTTCCTCTTTATTTCTTTCCTCTAAATGCCCTCGATTGATTTGGTTTCATTTACAAATGTAATTTGTTGACTTTTATTAGATTCCTTGTTTTGTCATTTTTATGTGATTTTTTAAGAATATTTGATCATTTTTCATATTTCATTGTTTGGGATCTAAGCTTGAATTGAAGCCTTTTTCAAGAATTATAACTTTCTGAAATCTTTCCATGTTTAGGGATTATATATAACACGTCCAAGATTTGTTGATTGAGATAATATTATGAAGATATGATCTGGTTTTGGTCTTTTTATTCATACAAAGTGCTTTTACTCTCGAGATTGATTGAAATGGTGGTATCACTCGTTACCATTTTGACTTAATATAGATCTTTTGCATTTGGTTTCTTGTTTTAATTCTGTAAGTACGCTAGCAATGTACTTTAATGGTTCAAGTACATTATTTCTATGAACTATTAAGAGAATTGTTCTTTATCTTTTATAACTTGTAAGAGGGATATCACATGTTACAGTCCTACTTATTATATTGTTTGTACTTCCTCTCAATGAACAAAACCTATTTGTCTCCCCATGATTTATTAATTTCCTACATAATTGGTTCATTAATAGTCAATGATCTATTTTGCTAGTTTTCAACAAACGTATTCAAAATGAACTCCAATTTTCGTTCACTCATTCATTTTGTAACCCTATTTTTCTTGAATTACTCAAATGCTAGAGATCATATGAAAAGTGAGTATATAGCCTATCAGCAGCATGAGATATTGGTCAAATTATTTGATTTGACTAGAAAATTACAAATTAAGGGCAATGAGATGGGTACAAGGTGAAAAATGGGTAATAATTCCCCCCATTTCACTTAGGGCTTTGGAAGGGAAATTCTATAGGTGACAATACATATTTTTACTGTGTGTGGTAATGGATCTAATATATTTCTTTCTTGTCAAGGGAAATTCTCTAACTTCAAAAAATTTCTAACATCATATCTTATCAAGATCTATGAAGATTTGAGAGCAATGAATGTTATAATTAAGGCAAATATCATCAACTAATGTTGGAGTTGGTAAATCTAGTCTTATGTTGCGCTTTGTAAAAGGGTAGTTTATTTAATTTCATGTTGGTAATGTTCCATGTATTGGGGATTTATATTTTTAAATGAGACATTTTGTTTGAATCTTAGAGCTTCATTTTCTTTTTAACAATGCAGGAATCAACAATAGGGCTGCCTTTTTCTCGCAAACATTGGTTGTATGATACTACTGTAAAATTTGAGCTTTTGGGAAACAACAGGTCAAGAGAGATACCATATTTTGGCTCCTATGTACTACAGAGGAGCTACTGCTGTAGAAATCGTGTATGATATTACAAATCAAGTGGATTCTTAAACCATTTTTGTGCTTGTTTTCTTTTTGGCTTTTGAAATTCTAAACATCCTAAAACATGTCATTGTTGTTACTATTGCTATATTATTGATTAGAATGAAGCTGTAAGTTGAGAATCTTGAGATATAAGTCTTTAGAAGATAATAGTGTAAGCTTTAAGGCTTGAATTTATAGCTTTTAGCCTTCTCTAATGGTTATTCTGACAACATTGTTGGAGTTGTTGGCATAATTGTATTAGCACATGTATTAGGTTAAATATAACTAAATGTCCTAATTTATAAAATATTTTTGTAGTTTTTATTTTTTTATGAATAATTATGACATATATTTGTATCAAACTATATTTATTTAAATTATATATTTGAATGATATTTATTAAAATATATCATATTTTAATAAATTAAATATAGTTCAGTCCAATTCTCTACACAAAATACAAGATTTTATATCTTGTCATCTAATCCAGTCTTTACACCAAATGCAAGACAAGATAAAAATTATTCAATCATGCTTTTTCCAATCTTGCTATCAATATCCTCTCTAGTCCAATCATGCGTACTAAAAACAACTTAAGGGTTCATAAGAAGAGGAGTAGTCTGAACAACTTGAGCACTTTCAGGGATATATGTATATTTTATGGGGATTTTTAGGGAATGGGTCAGAGAACCTCCAAGCCCACAGTGGACGAGGCCCATCAGTCACGGATAGGCAGGGCCAAAGGCAAGCCCAGGCACAACGTGAGCATGGATGGATGAATAAAGTCAGCGCGAATGGGTTGTAGTTCTTGGCTCGGTACTTGCATTGCCTCTAAGTCCATTTGTCACGATCCCAATAGATGAGGGTTCTTAACCCTAACATTCAAGCCATCATAAACAGGTATTTAAGGTAAGGTTAGGTGAGTGGGAATGGGATAATTTTCTTGGGATTTTAACCCTAAACACTACCTAACAACCCTAAACCAGTCGTCATCACTCCTTAGATAAGTTTCAGGAGGGCCCCTTTGTGCGGAACTGGAGCTAGACTTTACAGTGAGGATACCCGAGGGGAACTTGAAGAAGGTTTCTTGGAATAGCCAGTGACTGACTTTGGCATTGGAGTGGGAAAGTCGGTGACACCACCGGCCCTCCCTAACGCCGTTGTTTTATCTTGCAGGAGTCAGGGAAGAGATCCAGGATCCTGCCAGGAAAGTGCTGTGTGACATTAGACTTCTAGGGTGACAAAAATCAGGCAACAATAGTGGCGCCGTCTGTGGGAACTGGAGAAAAATATCAAAGTTGTGCCAAAATCTAGAAATCGCGCACGACCATAATCACCAGTGAAAGGATCATCTGGAAAAGTTGTGAGTCCAAGGGAAGAAGTTTGGTGGCCAAACCAATATTGCAACTAAGATAAGGAGTGTGATAAGGAGGATCAGCCAGAAGCAGGGTTGGAGAATAGTGGCGCCAAGCCATCGAACAGGCAAGCCAGGGACAAGCAGCCCATAAGGACAAATACTATTCCTCATTGGGAAACCATTGTTCCCAGGGAGCCAATAGCTTTGTTGTCACAGTTACCCCCTCGGAGGCGTAGTGATAGGAGGGTAGCCCCATGGTTTGAGAGAACTCACATGTCTGATGTGGAGAACCGCTTAGAACAGTTGATAGGACAAATAGTGCAGAATCAAAACAACCAGCAAGTACAACACTCCCAGACACGCAGGAGCCAGGCACTTGTGGATTCTCCACGTCCCCACGCACTATCATAGAAGTGTAGAAAATGAGGAGCATCGAGAAACGATGGCAGAGGCTGAGGAAGGAATGAACCGAGACGTGAGCCTTCGAGGCCACTTGATGGAGAGCTTAGAAGGGACGTCAGAACCTCCCCGTATCTCCCGCAAGACAGGCAGGGAAGTTCGAGGCACAGATAAATCAGTGACGTCTTCTCCTTGCCCCATGAAGGCCTGTATTTGAGCAATCTGAGAGCATCCCTGGATGCCAGGAGGAGGGCACATGATGAGAATGATAGGGCCAGAGTTCGAGAAGAGATGAGATTCAAACGCAACACACGATGGAACCTGGATGAGGAGAGGGCTCGCATTAGGGCCGAGGAACGAAGGCGGTTCGAAAATGAAATCAGAAGGGATATAGCAGAAGATGAGAGGTGAAGGCTCGCCACTGCGAGAGACACCTACACTGAGGCAAGAGCCCAGGTTCAAGGGGGAAACCTCGTTGCTCCCCTACCTGGGCATGTGTCTCTTAATGCAACAGGGACCCAGTCCACTTCACCATTCACATTGGGGATAAGGCAAGCAACACTCCCGCCTACCTTCAAGATTCCTCATGTGGAACGTTACGAAGGGTGGACCGACCCTGGAGAACACTTGGGAGATTACAGGGTTTGGATGGAGTTTGAGGGAGCTGAGGATGCAATCATGTGCAGGGCTTTCCTATTAACCCTCAGAGGAATGGCTAGAACATGGTTTACTAGTTTGAAGCCAGGGACTATTCGTTCTTTCAGCCAACTAGAGAATGCCTTTGTTGCCCAGTTCCTGGGGGCTCGACCAGTAAAGAAGCCGCCTACTCACCTATCTTCGATTTTTTAGAGGGAAGGCAAACCTCTGAAGTCGTTCATCCAAAGATTTACAGAAGCTATGATGCAAGTCGAAGGGGAAAACGATGATCGGGCCATGCAGGCCATGCATGATGGCTTGAGAGATGAAGATTCCATCAGTTCAATAGCGAGAAATCCTCCTCGGACTTTCCCTGAGATGCTGGTGGAGGCCCACAAGCATATTTCAGCAGAAGAGATCATTGAATCTCGAAAGAGGTCAAGGCAGGAACACAAGGGTTAAAATGACTCACGGAGGAACCAGAGGAATGGAGCTGTGAGCAACAAAAGGAGTAATGATGAAAGCAGGGACCTCGATTCCCCAGAGACAGACCAGGCAAGTTCACACCACTCAACACGACGCGTGAGGACGTATTGATGAAAATTGAAGGAAGCAACATGTTGAAAAAATCCTTCCCGATCAAGACTCCACTTCGGTTTCGGAACAGGAAGAGATATTGCATATACCATAGAGACTACGGTCACGACAATGACGGGTGTGTGGAATTAAAGGAAGAAATAGAAGCTTTTATTTAAAGAGGAAACCTACAGCAATTTGTGGCAGGAGCCACTAATTAGGCAAGATCTTCGAGACAGGAACAAATCATAGTGGATGATGCATTTGTAATACTGCTCCGACCATGAGAGATTAATTGAAGTGTGCAAACTATTGTAGGAGGACCAGGCATGGGGGAGAGTTCGAACAGGGCAAGGAAGCATATGCGAGGGACGCTAGAGGTACGCAGGAGCAATTTGAAGTGAATCTGGCGACCAAGCAGCCCAAAGCATTGCGGGGGGATCCTTTCCTGTTAACTTTTGATGATAGAGAAGCCATGAATATTCACCAACCCCATGATGATGCAATAGTGATAGTGGCGCAGGTGGCTAACCACATGATATTTTGCATATTAATAGACATAGGAAGTTCGGTTGATATCTTGTATGCCACAGCCTATGCTGCTAGAATCTTGGAATCAAGGCAGCCTTTTCGGCCCCATTTCATCCGCAAGCGAATGGATAAGTTGAGGCTGTCAACAAACTAATCAAGAACAACCTGAAAGCTAAACTAGATGTGCACAAAGGGGCCTGGGTGGACGAACTCCTGAAAGTTCTATGGGCATACCGGACCACACCCAGAACTGGAACTGGAGAAACCTCTTTCTCTCTAGCATTTGGGGTTGAAGCAGTGATACCCGTGGAGATTGGAGAGCCAAGCCCTAGAGTCAGGTACTTTAACCCTGACAAAAATGATTAGCAGTTGCGCTTGAGCCTTAATTTGATTGAAGAAAATAGGAATATGACACAAATTAGGGTGGCAGCCTACAAACAAAGATTGGCAAGGTACTACAACTTCATAATAAAGTAGAGATGCTTCAGGCAGGGAGACGTGGTCTTGAGGAAGATGATGCTCAACATTAAAGAGCTTGGGTCAGGAACTCTAGGACCTACCTGGGAAGGCCCATACAAAGTAATTGAAGTATTACGTCTAGGGACGTACAAGCTTGAGGGATTATATGCAAAGAGACTGACCCACCCGTGGAATGCAGAGCATTTAAAGATTTATTACCAATAGACCAATGTAACGACGTAAAGCATTTTTAAAACTCTTCTATTTTCAATAAAGCAAATGCTCATTCAGAAAAGAAATAC
>QANX01000195.1:0-21827 GCA_003254975.1 Ochetophila trinervis
CATTTCTTTGACATCTTTCTTATGTGGTTGTAGTTGTGTAAGGCATTGGCCACCTTGCAAAGATACTCAGATGCATTAGAGACTATAAGTCTCAGTCTGAGATTGGCTAGTAACATGATGTCTGCTGAGAAGAAGGAGGAGCTTCGAATCCTTGGAGCTCGTAAGTTTTCTACTCTTCTTTTGTTCTTATAAAGTTTATTTTTTCGGTTCAATCCTTTTTCTTGAACATGGCTGAACTAGCCAATCTTGACAACATGCTCTCATCCTCATGCCAGATGCATTTTTCCTTTATGTGAGTTTCAAATTCCTTATCAAAGAGTGGCACTGCTATATGTCACTTTGAATTTTTACATCTTGCTGAAGTAGACTTTTTTAACTTTTGTTTTTAACAGAACTAGCGTACACCACCACAGAACCTAAGCATGGGTTTGACTATGTAAAATACATTGTTCAGCAGAATCCGTACAGCTTTGCTGCCTGGAACTGCTATTACAAAGTAATTTCAAGGTATTCAACATTTTACATGTGCATGTTGTGTCATTATCATTTCCCTTGTAATCACGGATCTTGCTTCACTGTGCAATGTAGGATGTCCCATTTTTCCTAGTAACAACTAGTTTGTGAGTTTTTTAGTTTTTCACTTTGCTTAGTGTACTTATAAGGTTTTACCTTTTTTTAAAGGAGAGCAAATCTTTTTTGTCCTTTGTTGTATATAATGTGTAAGGTGGTTGAGAAAGGTGTCATCTTTTGTTCTCTGTCATGCAGGTTGTTATTTTTGTGCGCAACTCCTTGTTCTGTTTCTTTATTGGTTGAAAATCTTAGTTTTTTTGAAAGGAATGTAGTTGGTGCTTCTTTGGAAGTGTGCTACCTATTTTTGGGTTGCATGATAAGGAAGTAAGTTGATTTTATAATATGTTTTGAGTGAATTTAATGGGACAAAAATCATTATTTAGTTTCATTTTTGCCATCTGAAGAAAAGGAGTTAAAGGGAGTTCCTTTTTATATTTAATCCAGATTGGTGAGCATTTTGCTTTTTAGCGTTGGTTTTGATAGCTCATTATTATCTTATCTGTTGACTCTGATTTCGGTTTTACTTTATGTAACAGGACCTTTGGTCCTCCATTAATACTTGGTAACATGTCTTTTTGTTTCTTATAAAAGGTGATATAGAAGCATTTTTCCTATAAAGAGAAAGCCTCGGATGATACATATTACTAATTATTTAGTTCAAAGCAGTCCGTGAGAATGATGCTATCTGTTTATGCAACATCTCCTTCATTTTTTTCCAATATTGATTGAGAAGCTGCTATAAGAATTCATCATCATCATAAAAATGATTGGAACCATGTGGGAGAGGGGCAATTATAATTTATGCTTTCATGTTTAGTTTGTAATCATCTACTTTATTCCATTCATGTTTTAATATTTATAAAATATAAATTATTAAGGGGTTTCCTTGCTTTATTCTAGATTAGAGAATCGTGATTCGAGGCACTCTAAGTTTCTACATAGTATGCAAGGAAAACTCAAAGATTGCATTCCGCCCATGCTCATTTCGGGGCATCAATTTACCTTGGGCTGCCATCACCAAGATGCTGCAAGGAAATACCTAGAAGCATATAAGCTGTTACCAGAGAGTCCTTTGATTAATCTCTGTGTTGGTATGATTTTTACATTCAAATTTGGGTATTACGTTAAGGATTATCTTTGTTTCCCAAACAAATTAATCTTATGTTTCTCATGCAGGAACTGCTTTAATCAACTTAGCACTTGGATTCAGACTTCAAAACAAGCATCAATGTCTTGCACAAGGCTTAGCATTCCTCTACAACAATTTGAGGCTTTCCAAAAATAGTCAGGTTTGCTTTTTACAATCATGTTTGCTTTTTAAGTGTATGAAATGCAAGCTTCTCATATAAGTTGAAGGCTTATGATTTGGAAATGACATTTAAATAAAAAAAAAGAAAAAAAGTACATACTATTTGTTCCTTGTATCTATGATGTCTGTCTTTTCTACGATAGAAGTGCATTCTTGTCATTGGAAGTCTTGAAAGTTAGCAGAACTTGTATTAGTGTTCCATTGTTCTACAAGACTTGCTTGTATAGAAGCAAAAGCTTACATCTTTTTTGGGTTTAAATGACCAAGTTCAAAAGGCCCTAAAGATATTTGACCGTCTCTTTAGAAACTTCAAGATCTGACAAAGATTTTAGTTGGTGGACTGAAATGCTAATCTTCACAAAACCAAGAAAGAAAACTTAAGAAACTAAGAAAACCAACCCCTGGTGCCTCCACTCACCTAATGGCCAGCACTTTTACCATTAAGTCACTCTTCCTTAGCAGCCCCCCTTCATCTCATGTCCTGCAGACAACGTCCATCTTCCTTAAATTTCTTGTGGATTTTTGAATCATATTAAAGAATAATTTAAAAGTGTAAAAAATAATAATGATAATAATAATGTACACCCATTCAGGGTGTACATCAAGTTCTCAGTTGCCAATGAATACCTGTTTGGAAAACTTGAATGGTTATCAAGTTCATATATGGGGACACAATTGGCCATGAAGGTTCTCAAACTGCTCTCTAAGTTCGCTGTTTAAAAGAAAATGAACATTCCTGAATGCAAAATTGTGAAGGCTTAGCACAAAGAAAACAAATGAAATGTATGGCAAATAAGTTGGGGTGAACTATGGGTTGACTGTGGAAGACAAGAACACTTTCATCTTGGGTGATTTCTTTTTTTGGGTGTCCATCTTGGTTGATGATTTGACTGCAAAAGACTAGAGCACCATCTTTGTCTCAGGTGATGCATTGACTTTGTGGAATATGAGTTTCTTGTGTACATTTTCATCTCCTCCTTTTGTTTTAGCTTTTTGTCATTTTTGGGGTAATTTAGTCTACTTTTGCGTTTTTGGAAATAGGTGGTTAGAGGTCTTTGAGCATTTTATTTTGGTCAGGAAGACTTTTTAAGTTGAGAACTCCTATACTGCTCTGTTTCAATTCGTGTGTACGTTAATTTTATAGCAGACATATGTAAAGAATGATTTTATAGTCAATAATTACTTATCTACCATTTATCAAGGATGTTTTGGCCTGTTTAAAAATGCAACAAGCATACACAGACCAAAAAATTACATACAGCTAAAATACTCTTATCTGCCATAACTGCCTTGTCCTGAACTTGTGCTCCCAGCTACCTAAACCTATCTGAGTTTACATTCATGTGATTCGTTATCAATCTGCTTAAACTTGATTTATACTTTCTTTTCATATTCTATTTTAGTTGCATACCAGAAATATTTTTTGCAACTCATGTTTATATATTATCAGGAAGCGTTAAACAACATAGCTCGGGCATGTCATCATGTTGGCCTTGTCTCTCTGGCAGCTGCATATTATGAAAAAGCACTTGCAATTCATGAGAAGGATTACCCTATTCCAAAGCTTCCCAGTGAAAAACCAGGCAGAGAACATCTGACACCTGGTTACTGCGACCTTCGCTGAGAAGCGGCTTACAATCTGCATCTAATCTACAAAAAGAGTGGAACATTAGATCTGGCTATGCAAGTCCTAAAAGATCATTGCAGTTTTTGAGTCTCTACGCTGATGAAAGTGTATGGAAAATTGAAGTTTATTCTCCTTTACGTACATATGAACCTGTAGATAAATTAAAATTTTAATTTAATTTATTTTCTTTGGAAGTAGAGGAAGGTTTTGACTTTTTGTATTCGTGGTTATTGGCTATGTTTATAGTCACTTGTACAGTCCATCATTATTTATCGTAGACTATGTTTATTGGCAATAATTTTATGAGTGAAGTTGGCTTTGTAGACTTTATTACTAATATGATGAGTTTAGAACATATTAAATTGGATAGAAAGAAAAATATTTCATAGAGTTTATATTCCACATATCATTTTTTTTTATGTTAAAGATTGTGAGATTTGAACTAAAGATTATTGGTCCAAAGAATAAAGATTTTATCACTAATTATCCCCGTAGAGGTCTTCACATATCAAGTTTAAATTAAAATTCAAAATTTACTTTGAGGTATGCTTTTAAATTTTTTGAATAAAATAAAAGTAAAAATAAGGTATTACAAAATTAATTGAGATAACAATTTAATGTACTAATTACAAAATTAAAAACTAAAATAAAAAATAAAAACAACAATTAAAATTTTATTAAGATAAAAGTTTAATGTAAATTGCAACCTTAAAAAGCCAACAAATATATATGAAGTGGATTATCAAAAATTTAATATATAAATATAATGAAATTTAATATATAAATATAATGAAATGTAAATTAAATTTACAATGCAAACTACTACATTAATTATCTATTGCATTATAAAATATCAAATATCATATTTTACATTGTGCAACGTTACATTTACCAAATTTTGGTTATCAATTTATGTAGCAGTTCATTAATGGCTAACGAACTGATAATGCCCTAAAATCATTATAGGTAAAACCTATAAAATAATGCCAAATTAATTGATATTAAAACTTTAATAAACAAATTTGGTAAGTCTATAATGACTGTTTTATATTATCTTAATGATAAATAAGTGATTTAAAATGTTAGGATTGAACTTATTTATTCTATATTAGTTTCATGATAAATAATAATTTAAAATGATAAAAATTAAATTTAGAGAGGTGAAATATTAAATTTGAAAATTTGTAATTATTTTTTAAAAGCTCAAATATATTTTATTTTATAAAAATTACTCTATATATACGAGGGGAAGAAAAAAATCAAAATTTTTTAGGGCATGGCCCTGCCCATCCACCTTAAATCCGCCCCTGCGTACATTTTCGATGGAGTTATTGTCAGCAGCAAAATCTTTAGGTAGAAAATTAATATGAATACCGAAATGATGAGAATTCTCTAAGTTAACTTTTTTGTTCGAGGGTTCATGGAAAATTTTAAAAAAAAAATTATATGATATGATAAAAAAATTATATTTTATAGATAAAAATTATCTATTATAGATAAAAATTACTTTTATTATAAAAAAAATTATATAATATAAATAAAAATTATACATTATAAATAAAAATTACACGTTACAGAAAAAATACATTCAACCTCCTGTTCAATTATAAAAAATTTCACTTCAATCTAACTTCCTAATTATATATGCTTTTATGATTACAACTGTAACACCGTACATTTGTTAGTTAAGAACAATTATGAGGTTAGGTTGGTCACAACTCAAATCCAAATGCCTAACGAACTAAGCCTATTAATTAATTTTTTCCACATTAATTTCACCAGTATAATATGTTAGAAATTTAAATATATAAGTGATCTAATCATTACTTGTTAAATACTGACTTATGATTATAATTTACAATTTTGATTATATGTTTTAGCATGATTGTATGTATCAAAAGTTATCGTAATATAATTTAATTATCAATGATGTTAAATTGGGATCACCAAGGCCAAATTTTAATGCATGATTGGTGTATCCCTTATTAGGGGACAAATTTTTTTTTCACGTTATTTGATCAAAAAAGCTGGAATAAAAATTGGTATAGTTTATATTTAACTATGAAAAAATTCGACTGTCATCTTAAATTCTGTAATTAGGACTTTCAGAAATTCTTGATTGTAAAATTATGGTTTAAAATAATCTATTTGGTATGCAAGTTTGTTCTATATTAATTTTGTTGTATCGAATTGAACTAGTAGAGTATACTCTGTTAAAATTATAATGAAATAATATTTATTAATAATTAAATAATATATTTTATAATTGAGAAATATTTTTTAAAATTTTATAGTTAAATTTCAACTAAAAATTTTGCATTGTAGAATTCTTCCCAAATAAAAGCTTCGTGAAAGGCATATTTCAGGTCTCCATCTTGAATGACAATTGATCGACTATATCACGTGCACCATAATCCATTTGACTTTATAATTTGCTTAGTTAATTAAGAAGCAATGTTATAGGTAGGTCATTTTACTAAAAACAAAAATGTTATAATAGGTCTAGCAAATTTCACACAACACAAACATGCATGATAACATCTGAATTTAAGTTAACAATATCATGTGTACCAGTGAACTCACTAAAATCCAATAAGCTAACAAGTTTTAACATATAAAATACGATAACGCACAGTAAACTTATTACACCTCTTAGTATTTCTGTAATTATGCAACTATTATAATTTTAAAAATATTTATTTATTGGGTAAACATGTATTGATTTATTTTTTAAAAAATATGAAACAATAGGACTATTTTACAAGTTTTTTTTCTAAATTTTTATTTTTATTATTTGGAAGCTAAGCTTTGAATTTTCAAAATTATATTTATTGTGTAAACATGTATTGATTTATTTTTAATTTACATTTAAAAAAAATAAACAATAGGTCTATTTACAAGTTTTTTTTCTTAAAAAATTATTTTACTATTTGAAAGCTAAGCTATATTTGAATTTTCAAATTTATATAAATTTTTAATGGGTTAACGGATTATACGGCAATTTAATGAACATGTTCAAATTTATTTATTTTTACACGAAAATTTAATTAGTTGTGTTCGGGTATACTAAATTTTACACGAAAACGATATGATATTACTACGATTTTTAATACGAAACTTTATCAAGTCTAGTTATAGGTAACCAAATTATTAATATCTAATAATGAGATGGTTTATTAATAATTAATAAATTAACAATATTCTATAATTATGGAAAATAAATCTAATAAAATAATATTATGTCATTGGATATCAAAAAATTAATTAATAAAACTTACTCATTAATTAAGTTTGTACCTATCAATGAAATTTCTTCAAATTAAAAGCAAAGTCAACACAACCAAAAACAAAACATCATTGTGGCAGGCGCGCTTGATTTTAACCCGTCTATAGTCATATATAATAGTCATAGAGTTCCATGCTGCTCATTTACTCAACTTATAATATTCATATATCTACAGACTAATTTTACTAATAAATTTGTTTGCACGGATACTAGTCTGAATTCGATCAAATTCTTTTATTTTAAATAACAAAAAAAATTGATTACTGACAGTCATATATATAGAAATCCTACTCTCCCAAAAATAGTATATAACCTCACATGTATATTACAAGCTGTTAATTAAAGAAATAACATGTATTAATTTATTATATAATTTATATGATTTACGAGAGATACATGAAGAATATTTGGGTGTGCCCATTTATTTATCAATCAAATTTTTAACTTTCTAAAATGACATATTATCGAGGTTTTGTATGCAATTTCTCATATATGTATATTCTTTTAGCTTAAGTTGTTTTCATTAGTTATCATATTCTAAGGTGATCTAACATGTATTCATCGAGAAAATTAATACCGAGTTCATTACTTTTTATATATATGTAAAGAAGCCGAAAAATATGTGTTGTATTCATAGTTGCAACTTAAAATGGTCACATTCAAACAAAACAAAAAAACCTTAAAATGGTCACATTCAAGATCACCAAAACTTCTTTTGTAACCAAAGATTTTCGATGACTTATAATAGTAAAGTTCATGAGATACGTCATTTTAGCGAATCATCCAAAATGATTTTGGTACAATTATATAGATGTGATATTTTTTCTATTGTATGAAGAAAACCATGTGAAACACATTAGTCCAATTCAAACTAGTTGAAATTGATCCAAACTATCTAGATTAAGATTGGACATTGACCCATGATATATACATATACATATATATATATATATATATATTCAACATGAAAATTATTTCATTTGGAAAGTTTTGAATTTTTTATTATTCGGAAAAGGTATTGCCCATCATAAACGTAAAGACTGTCAGATTTTGATTACTTAGAACTCAAAGTTTCGGATTCCAGAGAAAAAGACAGAAACAAATTTCGTGCTGAAAATGAGAAAAATGTATATTCATAAAATGAATTATGTTACTTACAAAGAAAACTAACGCAAGCTTATATAACTGCACGAGATAGAAACATAATTACCAAGTTGATAACCAACTAAACGAGTAAATAAATGACACCTGGCATAACTACATAACAAACTAACTAATCCTTCCTTTAGAGGTTTCCATATTACGCCAACACCCCCCTCTCTGCCGCAAGCTTGAGATGAGGTAATGAAACCATCCCAAGCTTGGACAGTAAATCTTTATGTTGACTCGAAGGTAACACCTTTGTAAAGACATCAGCATGTTGATTATGGGAAGGCAGGTATGACAATTGAAGAAAACCTTCAAGAACTTTATTGCGAATGAAATGACAATCCAACTCAATATGCTTGATCCGTTCATGGAAAATTTGATTCTTGGCAATATGAATGGCACTTTGATTGTCACAAAACAATGTCACTGGCTATAAATTCTTAACATCAAGTTCAGCAAGTAATCGGATTAGCCAGGTAACATTAGAAGCTGGTTGAGACATGGCCCAGTACTCTGCCTCAGCAGAAGACTTAGAAACAGTTCCCTACTTCTTTGATTTCCAACTAATTGGAGAATTACCCAACAAAAGCAAGTAACCACTAACAGATCGTCGACTGAAAGGACATGATGCCCAATCAGAATCGGTAAAGGCTTGCAAAGAAAGAGAATCACTGGCCTTTAATAAGTAACCTTGTCCAACAGTACCTTTAAGATACTTTAAAACATGAATAAGAGCTTTATAATGGACATCTCGAGGAGTTTGCATAAATTGACTCAAAGTTTGAACTATGTAGCTTAAGTCAGGTCGAGTGTGAGTCAAAAATTGAGCTTACCAATGAGTGTTCGATAAGGAGTGGGATCAGTCATAAGAATACCTTCATCAGGTAAGAGCTGGAGATTCAAAGGTAAAGGAGTGACCACAGAGGGCCAAATATCCTCAGCATATTCTTGGAGCAACTCAGTAGTGAATTTTCGTTGAGTTAAAATAACACCTTTTGTGGTATAAGAAACTTCAAACCCCAAGAAAAATTTGAGACAAGCAAGATCTTTGATTCCAAAGACAGCATCAAGATGAGCTTTGATGAAGTGAATCTCAAGTGGATTAGAACCAGTGACAAGAATATCATCCACATAAACAACAACAATAACTGTAAGATGACTATCAACTTTCTTCATAAACAAGGAACAATCATTATTTGATTGAACATATCCCATCTGTTTTAATTCCTCACTAAGTCGTGCAAACCACTGACGAGAGGCTTGTTTAAGGCCATATAGAGACTTCTTGAGATGACAAACTTTAGCATCAGGATTAGGAACACCATGAGGCATATTCATGTAAACTTCCTCATTTAACTCACCATGTAGGAAAGCATTATTCACATCCAACCGAAAAAGACCCCAATTTCTAGAAGCAGCAACTGCAATAAGTGTTCAAATAGTAGACATCTTCACCACAAGGGAACATGTTTCAGAAAAATTAATACCTTCATTCTATGTAAAACCCTTTGCCA
Source organism: Ochetophila trinervis (assembly GCA_003254975.1). Lineage (NCBI taxonomy): Eukaryota > Viridiplantae > Streptophyta > Magnoliopsida > Rosales > Rhamnaceae > Ochetophila > Ochetophila trinervis. The sequence goes on from QANX01000195.1 coordinate 9,456, forward strand.
CCAACCTTGCTTTATATCTTTCTAAACTACCATCAGCTTTTAGTTTGATTTGATAAACCCACTTACAACCAATCGGTTTCTTGCCCTTTAGTAATGAAACAATATCCAAGTATGGTTAGCAGACAAAGCATCAAGTTCCTTTTTCATTGCATTAATCCAGTTTAGATCATGAGAAGCTTGAATATAAGAATAAGGTTCTGAATAAGTGGAAACTTAAGTAATGCTATGTTGAGAGGAAGTAGGCAAATGATCAAAAGCAACAAGATTGAACCAATGTGAATGAGTGGAAGATAAAGAAGCAGATGCATGAGTACAAATGTAATCATGCAAGTAAGAAGGTGGTTTAGAAAGTCTAGTGGAATGTCGAATAGGTTGAGATGGACTAGGAAGAGTAGATGAAGAAGAAGAACATGGTGGGGAAGGGGAAATAACAGAGAAGGAAAAGTTACTTGGAGTAGAAGGAAAAACAACAAAATCTGAGGGATAAGAGAATTGAGTAAAATCTGAAATAGGAAAATGAAATGATGAAGAGGAATCAAAGTCAAGATGATGAAATGGAAAGCAAGACTCAAAGAAAGTGACATCTCGAGAAATGATGACTTGGTTGGTGTCAAGATTGAGAACTTTGTATGCCTTTTGATTATAGGCCTATCCAAGAAAGACACTAGGGGCTGCTCTAGACTGAAATTTGTCTTTGTCTTTTTAAAGTTGAGACAAAACAAAGGCAACTAAAGGATTTTAAATGTGTATAACTAGGTGAATGACCAAAAAGAATTTCATGAGGAGTAATGTTGTTTAAAACTGAAGATGGAAACCTATTGATAAGATATGTGGCAGTGACAATACATTCATTCCAATAGGATATAGGGACTTTGGATTAAAAATAAAGTGCTCGAGCAGTTTCAAGAAGATATTTATGTTTTCGTTCTACTACCCCATTTTGTTGAGGAGTATCTACACAACTAGTTTGATGGATGATACCCAAGGTAGTATAAAAAAACATTAGCTACATTGTCTTTAAATTCTAAAGCATTATATGTTCTTATAATCTTGATACCAACAATGAATTGTGTTTGGACATAAGAAACAAAAGACTTTAATATAGAAAATGAATTACTTTTATGAGATAAAAAATAGGTCCAAGTAGCCCTTGAATAGTCATCAACAATGGTCAAGAAGTATCTATAACCATTATAAGAACTATGATGAAAAGGTCCCCAAATATCAACATAGATTAATTCAAATATGCTAGAAGTATGAATAGAACTCATGGGAAAAGATTTTTGATGCATTTTAGCAAGAGGACATATTTTGCAAACAAAATTAGATTGCAAATGACAAGGAATATCATGTATACATTTCATTGTATCAAAGGATAAATGTCCTAAATGATAATGCCATAAATCTGACTTGTTTAGCTGTTTAGAAACATTGCAATTACAAGAATTTGAAACATTAAGGGGGACAACAATTGAATTATTGAAATGAAAAACAGAAAGGAAAGCAGAAGAAGATTTTGTAGCAGCAACAAGCAAAGAAAATTTGTCACAACTAAAGTTTTGGAAAAACATTGATCAACAAAGTACAAGCCACCACTTTGTTTACCAAGGATGAGATCCTTGTTCTTTGCATGGTCCTGGATGAAACAAAGAGTTGGAGTGAAAGAGATTTTGGTAGATAAATCTGAACTTGATTTCTGGACAGATAAAAGATTGAATTGAAATTCAGATACATGCAACACTTTGTGAAGAACAGTGTTAGAATTCATAATTATGGTACCAATATTACTAACTCTAGCTTGTTTACCAGTGGGTAAGATGATGAAATTAGGAGTCAAGACTGGTTCGTATGAAGAAAAAAGATTCAAATTGGGAGTGATATGGTCAGTTGCCCCACTGTCTATGATCCATTCAAGATTAATGCTAGAAGAAAGAAAGCTAGCACTTTTACCTGCTATGAAGCTATTTGAAGAAGTGACATTCACTTGGTTGCTGTTTGCTAAGGAATCCAAATTTCCTTTTGTAAGTAAAGCAAGAAGTTGATTGTATTGCTCCACAATCAATGTTGGAGAGTTTGAAAGATTCACATTCTCATCAGCGGAATCAGATTGATTTTGATTTGAAACCATGTAAGCAGCACCTTTCTTTGGCTTGTTGAATTTGAAGCCGAATGGATAACCATGGAGTTTGTAACATGTTTCTACATCATGACTTGGGATTTTACAATGAGAACAAATCAGATTCCTTTTCATAACAGGATTGGTCCTTGAAAAAAACTTTTGTCCTCCATTATTATTCAGATTTCCTTTATACTAATTTGCGAATGCTACTGAATCTAGTACAATTTGTGTTGCATTTGTGAGTTCTCTTTGTTTTTCCTCTTGCAAGAGTATGTTATAAATATGGTTCATGTTAGGGAAATGTTATAGCATAAGCAGATGGCCTCAAATTTCATTATAACTTTCATTTAATCCCATGAGAAATTGCAAAATGTGTTGCCTTGTCAATAATGTTGAAAAAATTTGTCTTGAACCACAAGAACAGCTCAGAATTCCAGTTAAATTGCTATCTTCATCACACAAACGTTTATACTTGGTGAAGTATGCAACAATACCTAGATTACCTTGACTTAAAGAACTTAATTCTCTTTGTATTTGATAAACCTTGGTTTATGATTATTGCTTTAAATATAAAATACAAAGAGAATTAAGTTCTTTAAGTCAAATACAAAGAGAACTTAAATAAATATTAGACATTATTTACTGCATGTATTAACCATGTTATTACCATGTTATTACACCTTTCCCAATAGTTTCTAAGAGAAGAATCTTCTTCTGGTTCCACACATTTTCCATTGATGAATCCAAGCTTATTTTTAGCTTTTAAAGCAATGATCATAGACCTCCTCCAATGGTTGTAATTATCACCATCTAGGTTTTGTAGTAACTAACTTCATTCCTGAAAAATATCCATTATGAAGGTAAAATTCATGTGTTGAATCTATAACAATAGCATCCTGATTATTGTGAGAACTCTTACTTGTGCAACCAGCCATGATTACCGACTTTAAACTTCAGTTATGCTTACAGCCAGTACCAGAAAAATAAAGGAACAGACTTGAACTTCAATTAAGGAATAAAAAAGAAAGATTCCTTAATTGAAGAAACAAAGCAGAGTATCGGAACAAATTAAAACTTCGTAAATTCTATGCAATCAGAACTTTACAAAGTAATCTTCAAAAAAAATGATGGAACTGTTTGTGGAAGCTAAATCAGAAAACGAATTTATCAATCACAAAGCTGCAATCAAGAACTAACCGAAGATCAGAAAAGTTCAAAGATATCGAAGATCATAGAAGTTCGAAGATTGAATCCAACGAGGAAGACTTGCTCTGATACCATGTCCGATTTTGATTACTTAGAACTCAAAAAACGGATTCTAGAAAAAAAGACAGGAATTAATTTTGTGCTGAAAATGAGAAAAATGTATATTCATAAAATGAATTATTTTACTAACAAAGAAAGCTAACGCATGCTTATATAATAACTGCATGAGATAGAAACATAATTACCAAGTTGATAACCAACTAAACGAGTAAATAAATGACACTTGGCATAACTACATAACAAACTGACTAATCTTTCCTCTAAAGCTTTCCATATTACGCCAACAAATACCATCATGAATATCTATTCTAAATGAAAAAAAAAATCCGAAACTTTTTAGATGAGAGAAAGACTGATATTCAACATATTACATATAACTTAGATTATTTAGATTAAAGGATTATTTGTATTTATACCGTTTGAATTTTATACGGATTTATAAATTGCCGCTTGTATTTTACTGCATTCTGAACTATGAAAATTTTTACAGCAATATTTTTTCATTCTAATATTGTTATATGTAGTGCACATGGCCATTTTTTTTTTTATGATTTCAGAGTCAGTTCTCATTTAATTTTTGTTTTCCTTATTTAAAAAAAAAAAANGCTCATATAGCTAAAAGAATTCTCAGCAAATTTCTTTTTTTTTTGCTAGAAATTTAAGAAAATTCTCCACAATTTATTTTTTTTAAATTAAAAAGAATAAAAAATTGAAATGTCCATTCTACCTTTTAAATTAAAAAAGAAAATAAATCAAGTATTATATGTCATTTAACGGTTAAAAAATAATTAACAGAGTTATAGTAGTGATTGATGCTGTAAAAATTTTAATAGTTCGTAAATAAAAAGTATATAAAATAATTTATAAATCTGCACAGAATTCAAATGGCATACATGCAAAAAAATTCTAGATTAAATTGGATTTCACCCGACATATGCATATTCAACATTGCACAAATAATTTCATATAACGTGGTCGAATCGATACCAAACATGTGGTGGAGAATCGAAAATCAAGCCCCACTCTTGACTTTAGGTCTATTTGCAAATGCAACTTTGGCATTTTCTCCATCCTCCAAGTGAAAAATAAAAAAATTGTCCATCAAAAATGAATTCAAAGAATATGGGGGACCCTTCCGCAATAAATGCCGTTGTTTCAGCAATATAGGCATGCCCTACCTCTACGAATCATCTTTTTTCTTCATTCTCCCTCATCTAGTCTTGTCTTTTCCCTAATCCTGTTTTACACATTATATAATTATATTGGTCACTGCCTTATTGGTAAAAAATTCAAAGTAGGCGTAATCATTTATGTTATTTAAAACGTGTTAAACAGATTAATTTATTTAATATATTTTAATAAAATATTATTACTTATATTAATTTATTATTTAATATTATAATATAATTATTTGTATTAATTTTAAATTAAATTGATTAATCTAAATAAATTATTTTTGAATCATATTTAATATCATGATTCAAATTGCCATTACTATTAGAAAGCTATGACTTGACAATATTTAATATATTTTCTATTTACCATAATTAATAACTTTTTAGTTTTGACAAACTTCTGATATTGTTATTATTATTATTTTTTAAAGAGCAAAATCTAGTTTGAGTTTGAATTTAAATTGTGTATTTGGGTACGTTTGATATGTAAAATTATATTAGTTTATATTATATTAACTTGTATTATATTAATTTATCATGTATTACCACACTATCAAGTTTGATGCATAACTGTCTAATGAACCTACATTATATTTTTTTTTTTTATCACTATATTAAATAAAAGTTTAAATGCATTTTAGTACTTTATAAAATTGAATTTGTTCACTTAGGGGTCTCTACAATTAATATGTGCAATTGATACCTTATATATTAAAAAAAGTTGCACATTTGTCCAATGTAGTTGAAATTGATAAAAAAAATTGCACATTTGTCCAATTTAGTTAAAATTGACAAATTCTATCAACTTAAAATTAACATATGACCCTCAAAATTATTTTTTTCATTTTTAATTTTACCAAAAACTTAAAAAAAAAAAAAAGAGAAAAAAAAAAACTATAAATGATTTTTTAAATTTTTTTTCATGTTTTTAATTTTTGGTACAATAAAAAATAAAAATTTTGAGGGTCATATATTAATTTTAAGTTAATAGAATTTGTCAATTTTAACTAAATTGGACAAATGTGTAACTTTTTTTTTTTATCAATTTCAATTATATTGGACAAATGTGTAACTTTTTTTCAATTTAGAGGGTATCAATTGCACAAATTAATTGTAGAAACTTCTACGTGAACAAATTCAATTTTAGAAGTACTAAAATGCATTTAATCCTTAAATAAATTAGGATATATTGCGCCTTGCACTCTTTGAAGTTTGGGTTAATTATAACATGATCCTTCACATTTTTTTTTTATTGTAATGACTCCTTTGTCTTTTTTTTAGCAAGCCTGCTAGCTCAAAATACAATCTTTTTGAGCTCGGTGATCACCACCAGCCAAAGAAAAAAGTTTATCAGCAAAAGCCAGTTGAGTGAACAACTCAGGAATGGCTGATTGGGAAAAACTATCAAACATGAAATAAATATTTCAAAAACTAGACTTATTTGCAATTGCATCAGCAAGCATGTTGGTGTTTCTTGGATGCTAGACAAGCTTCCACTCAGGATTGAGGAAAAACTTCAGGATATTGATGATGCTATAATAGGATCTTCATCCTCCACTATCTCCAAAATTAATCAGATTAACGACCTGTTTTGCATCCATTGACCAAATTATATGGTTTCAATTTTTTTCACATGCTATCGAACTAGCCCAGTTGAGAGTTTCAATCTCTGCCTCCATTTCCAACAGACAGAGAAGGTCCTTTGACTGGATGTGCAAAATCTGACCTGAATTGTCTCTAACCACAAACGCTCCCACAACCTTGCCTTCATTAAAACTTGCATCAATATTAATTTTGAACTCCCCTTCAGCCAGAGGAGTCCAGAACATCACCGGAGGGTTCAGGAGCTCCCAATCACGACAAACTTCCCCATCTTCATCAAGGAAAATCCAATACTCATTGACCATTTGGTTAAAAGAGTGGCTGCCAAGTTTCTTTTGTTGAAAATGGACTCATTCCTTCTGTTCCAAGTTATGTAAAAGAGAGAAAGTAGCAAAACAATAAATCTTTCCCTAGAGAGACCAGCTGGTATTACACATGAAGGTGGGTTGATGGTCATGCAGACTAGTTGCTTGAAGCTTGTGACTCCCTACTTTTCAATTATGAGGCCCCATTGACTTCCAAAAGCTAGAATTCTGATGCTCGGACACTTACATAAAATATGAAGGAGAGTTTCTTCCTCGGCTCCATAGGTAAAACAACTACCATTCCCTTTTTGGGTTCTTTGGAAAAGGATCAAATTTGTTGGGAGAACTTCTACTTTTAGCCTCCAAGCAAAGATTTTGAGTTTTTCATGAATTTTTAACTTCCAGAGAGCCTCCCAGTCCTTGTCCTCCACGTTGTTATTAATCAATTGCAAATAGCTTTCCTTAACCGAGAATTCTCCTCGCTCATTTCCTTTCCAAATAATGTTGTCTTCGCATGGATGAGAAGGCCATTTGATTTGCAGAATTGCATTTGCTAAATCAACATCAAACAAGTCCCTAACTATCTGGTAGTTCCAATCTTGAGATTCCAAATTTTTCAGTTCAAAAACCCTCCTTATAGCTCTCGGGTTTACCCCTTCTCTTAGGATTGGAACTCCATTCTCCAAAGTTAGGATCCAAGGATCGAACAAAGGATTGATATCATTGCCATTGCCCAGCTTAAACCTAGCTCCTTTTAGGATAGGCTTCCTTCCCTCCAGAATACACTTCCAACCAAAATAGTTGCTGTTATTTTTCTTTACTTCAAAAATTGTCTTCCCTTTCAAATACTTTGCCTTGAGGCATCTAACCCACAGAGAACTCCCATTGTGGGTCATCATCCATGTGAGTTTAGATAAGAGGGCTATGTTCATATCCCAGAAAAGTCTGAAACCAAGGCCTCCAGCATTTTTTGGTTTACACAAATTTTTCAAGCTCTTAACTGCAAAAAATCCCTCATTCTTGGCACTAGTTTGCCACCAAAATTGACATATAATTGCATCTAACTCATTACAGAAAGATTTGGGAAAAAGGAAGGTGGACCTGGTGTAGCAAGGGATTGATTGGATCACCAATTTGATAATAGTAGATTTACCTACTTTAGACAGCAATTGGGCATTCCAACCTTGAACTTTGTTCAACACCTTCTCTTTTATTTTCCCGAACTCCTTCCTTTGGTTTTTTCCGAGAATCAAGGAATTTCTGAGATAGTTCCAGGTTAGTTTCATCTCTTTGAGGTTTAGAGTCTGTTAGATATGTCTCTTTATAGCTCCACTGGTATTTTTTTGAAAAGAGAATGTTTGATTTCTCTTCATTCACTTCCTGGCCTGACCATCTACAGTACTTTTCTAAGCATTTCTTTATGGTTGCTGCCTCATCTTCATTTGCCCTGCTCATGACCAGTAAGTCATCAGCATACATAAGATGTGTTATAGGAGGAGCTCACTGTCAATTCTTATGCCATGCATATTTCCAGCTGCTTTTTCTTTGTTGAACAGTCTAGTTAGGAACTTCACACATAAAATAAACAAAAGAGGCGAGATTGGGTCTCCTTGTCTCAACCCTCGGCTAGGACTTAGATTTCCTGCGGTGCTTTCATTTATGAGGAAGGAGTATGACACTGTTTTAACGCATCCAACCACCAACTTCCTAAAACCTTCATTGAAACCCCACACTTCTAACACATTGTCCAGGAAGCCCCACTCCAACTTATCGTAGGCTTTTTTCAGATCGAATTTTAACACCATGAGACCTCATTTCCCTTTGTTCCTTTTGACTTGGTGGATTACTTCTTGAGCAAGTATAGAGTTTTTTGCTATCCATCTATTTTTTATGAAGGCACCTTGGTTGTTGGCAATGATCTTATGCATAACTTGATTTAGACGAGTGGCAATGATTTTAGACATGGTTTTGTACACAAAATTGCATAAACTAATTGGTCAATAATGGTGAATTTTAGTAGGTCCATTCATCTTTGGAATCAGAACAACCAGGGTTTTATTAATCGAGTAAGGAATGGCTTGTAGCCTGAAACATTCTTGAACGAAACCTCCTATCCTCTCGTGGACAGTTTTCCAATAGGTTCTGAAAAGAATCCCTGGGAACTTGTCTGGGCCGAGGCTTTTGAGCGAGTGGAAATACCACACCGCTTGCTTGATTTCTTCCATATTTGGGACTTTGATCAGCAATGCATTTTCTGCTTCCGTGATAACCTTTTCGCCTAAAGCTGAAGCTTACGCAGGAAAAAAAAGGGAGAACGATTCAAAAAGATTCTTGAAATTCTTTTAAAGGCCTCAGTGATAACCGTTTCATCAGTTGTCCATTCAGAGTTAATCTTAAGAGCATTGATCTGATTGTGATTTCTACAGATGAAGGTGCTTACATGGAAAAAACTTGAGTTTTTATCTCCATTTTTCAGCCACGTTTCTCTGGATTTTTGGCGGTTTATAGACTCCAGTCTATCTCTCTGAGACCTCAGATCCTTTTGAATTTCCTCTTGGTAAGCCAAGTTTGGATTTTCATGAGTTTGAAGCCATTGAAGTTCAGTTTCCAACTCACTTATGCATTTGTTGGGATTGCCAAAAACCTCTCTGTTTCAGGTCTTTAAAGCAGAGGTTGTATTTTTTTAGCTTTTGACTAGCTGATGACTCCTCATACCTTGTCTATAGTTCTTGTTCCAGGCTTGATGCACCACTCCAAACGAAGATGAGTCCAAGGGCCACGCCTGAAAAAACTTGAAAAGTCTCCTGGTTTTGTTTTTCAAGTTTACTGTTCTGATAATGATCGAGCAATGGTCGGAGGCTTCCATTTGAAGATGAGTAACAATGGCCAAAAGGAAGAGTTGTAACCAGTCTTTATCAACCACTGTCCTATCTAGCTACTGCTTAATCATAGTGTTTCCACAATGATTATTAACCCACGTAAACCTCCTTCCTATATACCCGAGGTCAATAGCACCAACTTCCTCCATAACAGGCTTCAAATACTGTTTTTTCCTCCAGAAACTACGTCCACCAAACTTCTCTTCTTCTTTAGTGATCTCATTTAGATCTCCAAAAATTATCCAAAGGTATCTGAAATCCAATATGCTATCTTGTACCATATTCCAGAACCCGTTTCTTTCATTATTGTAAGGGGTTCCATGGCATGCAAGGAATTGCCATATGCACATGCCCTCATTGTTCCTAATTTCCCCTCCTATAACTTTATCTGTATTCTATAAACCTGTTATGATAAAATCTTCATTCCACATCAAACTTATGCCACCTGCGGTTCCTTTAGCCGCCACATGCCATCTTTTCTCAAAACCCATATTTTTCCTAATTTCTTCCATTTTCTGTCCATCCGCCTTAGTTTCCATTAGGAAAATACAATCTAATTTATATATCCTAACAATGCTATTGAGAAATTGTCTTGTTTCCTTTCTGCTTATTCCCCTACAGTTCCAAGATATAATATAAGGAGAGTAGGGGGAGTTTGAGTATGCCCGCTTCCCCGGCTTATCAAAAATCCCGAAGGGCTTTTGATGTTTGGCCCCTGCTTCTGGCTCTTGTTGTGATAAAACTCCTCATTTCCTCTCTTTGTCTGGAATCTTTCTTCCAAGATCTGTTATTGCTTCCACTCTCTTCATTATCATTTCGGCTATTGTTGTGTTGAGGAGTTCTTTGTGTGTTAGTCGGGGAAGTTTGTAAACTTGGTACCGTGTTATCTTTAGTATTTTCAGTCCTTCGAGTTTGGTTTTCTTCATGAAACAATGACTTGTATGGTTCCCTTAGAACATATGCAACCATCTCATTAACCACTAAGCTTGTTGACCTGCCCTCTTTTGAAAGAAGAGTTGGTCTTTTTGGAGAAATGGCCCCGACTGAGCATGCTGCTCTTTTCCGTGATGGGCTTGTTCCTTCTTGGCTTAGATCCAGCTCTAGATCTGGGTTCGTGTTTTCCTCCCTTCTAGCATGTCTGATTCCTGAATTTCCAAGCCCAATAGCTTCTAGAATATCCTCAGTTCCCTCATTGCCCAGATCTGCTCTTTGTTGGGCTTTGTAGTTTGCAAAGTTTTGCACCATTTCTGAGGCCCAGTTTGATAGTAGAGTAGGATCGAAATTTGATACTCTTACATTATGCAGAATAGCTGATTGCAGGTTGCCCATGTCGTACTGTACCTGTCTACTCAGTGTGTGGCGCAAGACATCGAGTTCTGGACTCATGGAGAAGGCTGTCCTCAGGTCTGTCGTAGGACTAGACTTCACCGAATCTTCAATTAGAATGGTTTTGCCCCCTTTTGCCCCTGCGTGGCAGATGCCATCTTGGAAAGCAATAGCGTTCTAGACAGATTTTCCCTTCACAGCCCTTTCTCATCTGACTTTGTCATTGTTGGCTGGATTCATGAACAAGAGACTTCCCGGGTGGTCGGCCTTGATCCACGGTCCATAGACTTTGGCTGTAATTCCGTTGCTCGTAGAGATTAACTCCGGGGTTTTAAGGTTGCATATGCCCGTAGTATGGCTGATCATTCCACACGTGTAACAAATATCAGAGAGCTTCTCATATTTAAATTGTATCCAAACCTCCTCAATGCTGTTTTTATTAAGGAAAAATCTAGCTGGAATAGGGTTTCTGATGTCAATATCCACCCGGATCTTGAGGAATCTCTAGGCAAAAACATGTCTTCTGGTGAAATGGTTCTCATGAAGCACGCCTATTATGTTTCCTATCATCTTAGTTGTGTTAGCATGCATATTCTTCAGAGGGAGTCCATGTATTTGAATGGTGAACGAAGTGGTCTGGAAAAGAACATTTTGGAGAGATACATCGTTTCTCCATTCCTTAAAAATGACATGCACCCCGTCGAACGACCATGGTCTACCTTGAAAGACATAGTCCCTATCTTTTTTTGTGTTAAAACAAAATTTGAAAATGTCATCCGATAGTTTTTCGATTTTCACAGATCTGTGGAAGTTCCAAGCTTTGGAAATGATTCCGTTGACCGTAAATCTACTGAATTTCCTTGTAGTGAGGACTTTTTCCAGTAGGATTCGATTAGTAAAGATTATCTCGTGATCTAGTTCCTTTTGGAGTTCCAAATTTTGTAGGGATTCCTGGAGATCATAGACCTTCCTGTGTTACTCCTCCATTTAAACTGAGGGGTAAGATGAAGTTAGGCTAATAAACTTCAGGATCTTTGCTTAACAAGTCAAAGATGAAATGGTAAAACTAAACCCAGGTGGGTAAGGTCACCATAGAAAAAAGCTTCCTGTGTTGCTCTTCCGTTGCAGCCGTTTGTGTTGACTAAGGTAGTTGGTTGCAATTGGGATGAACGTTCATACTCAAAATGTTCACACCGAAGGGAACAAAACTGTAAAGAAAATTGGCAGAAGAGTATTCCTTACACCTTTGTTTCTGCAAATAGTTTTGCTTCTTATTTCGTGAATTATTTGCTTCAACCCTATGAAATTCGAGACGATATCCGAAAATTGGCAGAAGGTTTTTCTGCTTGTTATTAGCTACTTGGGTGCCTCTACATTTTGGTTCCAAAGGAAAGAGAGAAAATAGTCGTTTTGTTTTTGTTCTTATGAAAGTTATTGTGAAAATGAATGACTCCTTTGTCGGTAGCAATAATTAAATGGACAAGAGCATAATTGTCTATTCAATGTTTAAAAGTTGCAGACAGTTCACATTAATCTTTAGAATGCGTGCCAAAAGTAAATTTAAGGAGTCAAAGTGTAATATATCATACTTAGAATTTTAATACATTTTCTTATTCATTTTTCTTTACTTTTACTTTTTATTTTAAATTTGTTTCATCTATATATGTTTTTTTTTAACTTTTATGATTAATTGATTACAA
>QANX01000197.1:0-48489 GCA_003254975.1 Ochetophila trinervis
GCTGTGGATTTTGAGTTTTGAGAGGTGGATTTTGCTGTGCATATAACATCCATGGATTCTTCTTCTGATGCTGCTGCTGAGACTGATCAGGACAAGTATGATGTATTTCTGAGTTTCAGAGGTGTTGATACCCGTGACAATATCACCAGCCATCTTTATAAAGCTTTGGTGAGGAGGAAGATCGAAACGTACATAGACTACAGGATCGAAAAAGGAGATGAAATCTCACCTGCCCTTCTCAAAGCAATCGAGGACTCAAAGCTCTCCATTGTTATTTTCTCTGAAAAATACGCTACTTCCTCATGGTGTTTGGATGAACTGGTGCATATAATGGATTGCAGGAAAAGAATTGGACAGTTTGTAATTCCCATTTTCTACAAAACCGATCCATCAAATGTACGGAAACAGAAGCAGAGTTATGCTGCTGCTTTTGATGAACACCAAGTGCGTTTCATGGGGAACTTGGAGAGGCTGCAGAAGTGGAAAGATGCTCTGGCTGAAGCTGCTAATCTATCTGGCTTTGATACCGCCACTATTAGGTACTTTATTAATTCTAACCTTTTAAAAAACAAAACACATATATATAATTCTTACTAACTCAGTAATCCTGTTTGTTCCTTCAAATTTCTAGGATTGAATCTGAATTGGTTGAGGCAGTAGTCAAAGATGTTTTGAACAAATTGAACCGCGAAACTTCTAATGGTTCTAAAATTTTGGTTTCAAGTAATTCAAAGGGTTTGGTTGGAATTGAGAGACAGGTATATATATATATCATTCTTACTAACTCAGTAGTCCTGTTTTGTTCCTCCAAATTTGTAGGATTGAATCTGAATTGGTTGAGGCAGTAGTCAAAGATGTTTTGAAAAAATTGAATCGCGAAACTTCTAATGGTTCTAAAAGTTTGATTTCAAGTAATTCAAAGGGTTTGGTTGGAATTGAGAGACAGGTTGAGAAAATTGAATCATTATTATGCATTGGTTCGCAAGATGTTCGGATTATAGGTATTTGGGGCATGGGTGGCATAGGAAAGACTACACTTGCTGATGCTGTGTTTAACAAAGTCTCTTCTCAATTTGAAGGTTACTTCTTTCTTGCAAATGTTAGGGAAGAAACGGAGAACCATGGACTGGATTATTTACGAAATAAACTCATTTCTAGATTGTTAGATGAAGAAAATATGAATTTTGGCACCACATCTGTAGGATCTTTTGTTAGAGTGAGGCTTCGACGGAAACGAGTTCTTATTGTTCTTGATGATGTGGATGATATAAGACAACTAGAATTTCTAGCAATAGCCTGTGATCAGTTCGGCCTTGGAAGTAGAATCATTGTAACAACTAGAGATGTGCAAGTGCTAAAAAATGTTGACGCACGACTTGTATACAAGGTTGAGGAATTGAACTTTGATGAAGCTCTCCATCTCTTTTATTTGCATGCTTTCAAAGATGTGTCTCCACCAGCAGAGTATACAGCATTGTCTAGAAGAGTGATATACTATACTAAAGGCGTTCCGTTAGCTCTTAAAGTTTTGGGTTCGTTCCTCCATCAGAAGACTAAAGAAGAATGGGAAAGTGCATTGGAAAAACTGAAAAAATTTCCTCAAAAGAGAATTCAGAATGTCTTGAGAGTAAGTTACGATGGACTAGACGATGACACGAAAGATATATTTCTTGATATAGCATGTTTCTACCAGGGGAAGGAGACAGATTATGCAAAAAGAATACTGCATGCATGCGGTTTCTTTGTGGAAGTGGGGTTAAGAGTTCTTATTGATTTGTCACTCCTAATGATAAGGGACAACAGGCTACGGATGCATGACTTAATACAAGAAATGGGTTGGGCAGTTGTTCGAGAACAATCTGCTAAAGAGCCAGGAAAGCGCAGTAGGTTGTGGATTGCAGACGATGTTTATCATGTTTTGAAAAATAAAACAGTAAGAGACACACAACACACAAAATGGCTTTTGAAAAAAAGAAAAAACATGTTTAAATGCCAAAACCTTTGAGCTGATTCTTATTTACACTTTCGTATCTTTTGTCAGGGGACTGCAGAAATTGAAGGCATATTTCTAGACAAGACTAAAGTAAGAAAGCTAGACTTGAGTCGTGGAGTCTTCTCGAAGATGTACAACCTAAGATTGCTCAAATTTTATAATTCTGACTTACACTTGACTGGGAAGTGTAATGTTTGTCTTCCTCAAGACCTTCTGTCTCTTCCTGATGCTCTTAAATATCTCTATTGGGATGGATATCCTTCCAAATCTTTGCCGTCAAAATTTTCACCACACAATCTTGTTGAACTTGAATTGCCTCGTAGCCAGGTTGAGCGGCTTTGGCAAAAGGTCCAGGTACATATGCATACATCGTTTTTCTTGTATTAATTAATTACATTACAAGTTAATTTCTAATTCTCACCAATTTGTCACAGGATCTAGAGAACTTAAGAAGGGTGAACCTTCGCAGCTCCAAGAACCTGATTGAAATTCCAGATCTTTCTAAGAGTCCAAATCTTGAAAGCATAGACCTTGAATCTTGTAAAAGTTTGGTTCAGATTCCTCCATATTTCGAATGCCTTGACAAGCTTACTTCTCTGAACCTGGGAGGCTGCTCAAAACTCAAGCATCTTCCAAACATATCTAAGAATATGGAATTCTTAGATTTACATGGTACTGACATAGAAGAACTTCCCTCATCAATTTGGTCAATGGAAAAACTTGTTCTTTTGGATCTTAATTTCTGTAAGAGTCTTAAGAATCTTCCAGGCAGCCCTTGCAAGCTCAATTCCCTTCAGTTCCTTAGTCTGCAGGGATGCTTCTCTCTCGACAAGTTTCCAGAACTTCCAAGGTATGTAAAGGATTTGCGTTTGAGTGGAACAGCCATTGAAGTAGTACCCTCATCGGTTGAGTTTCTCTCTGGTCTTGTTACGTTTGAAATGGAAAACTGCAAAATGCTTCAGAGTCTTCCAACCAGCATTTGCAAATTGAAATCTCTCCAGCGTCTTTCTCTCTCCGGTTGCTCAAATCTCAAGAACTTCCCTGAAATCTTGGAACCTATGAAACATTTAAGGTTTCTTAATTTAAATCACACAGCTCTCAAAGAGCTACCCTCGTCCATTGAAAACCTTGAGGGCCTTAGAATATTAAAGCTTTCTATGTGTGAGAACCTTGAGTTTGTCCCAGACAGCCTCTATAATCTGAATCGTCTTGAAACTTTATTCCTCTCCGGCTGCATAAAACTTGAAAAGATGCCTCCCATGTCATCTGGATTGTTCTCTTTGACGATGCTTGATCTCAGTGATTGTAATTTGTTTGAAATTCCAGATCACCTCATTAGCTTATCTTCATTAGAAAGCTTAAATCTAAGTGGAACCATGATTGAAACCATACCTGCAAGCATCAAACAAGCTTCCGGGATGTACAATATAGACTTATCCAATTGCAAGAGACTTCAGTCTTTACCAGAGCTTCCATTTCTTATTGATACTTTTGATGCACACGGATGCACATCCCTGAAAAGTGTTTCAAGGAATGCATTCACAGACAAATTGGACAGATATCAAATTCGTAATCGCTACGAGGAATTCGTACTTTCTAACTGTCTGAATTTGGATCAGAATGCACGGAGCAACATAGTGACCGATGCAAGGCTCAGAATCATGCGGAGCGCAACTGCTTCATTATTGCTCAAAGATGACAATTATGTATGTTTTCTCACTCTGTCACTGTCTTAATACTTATAAATGAATATGTGAATTCCTCTGTTCTATAGCAGAGAGGATGCTACTTTTTCATAAACTTGAACATATCATGATCTGCATATCCATGACGCAGGAATCTCGTCGAACACCTTCAGTCACTATTTTCTGCCAGGGAAATGAAATCCCAAAGTGGTTCACTCATCAAAATGAGGGGTCTTCAATACATGTCAAACTGCCTCCAAATTGGTGCAACACAAAGTTCCTCGGTTTTGCAGTATGTATGGTCGTTTCGTTTGACAACTACACCGGAGACTGGGGTTTGCATTTTCGCTGCGAATCCCAGTTCAGTGCAGATTCAGGTGAAAGCCATGGATCAAACTGCAGGTTGTATGGTTGGGGTTGGGGGAAGAGTAGAACCAGAGTAGTCAACTCAGACCATGCGCTGATGTGGTATGACTTGCGTTTGTATCTTAATGCTGTAAAAGAAAAAGAAGGAGAAAATTGGTCCGAGGCATCATTTAACCTCTATCCTGTGGATGATGCTGATGAAGCTCATAGATTCCAACCTGCCAGCTTTAGCAATGTGAAGGTGAAAAAATGTGGGATATGCCTGTTATACGCTGAAGATTGTGAGAAATCTGGTTCAGAAGTAGAAGACACCTAGAAAAGCTAAGAGACGCGGAGTTTGAAGGAAATGGTAATGGAAAACTCATCTTTGAGAAGGAAGGATACGAACCACACCTAGAAAAGCTTAGAGATGCGGAGAATTTTTGGCAAGTTTTTTCTGTTTGGCCTTCTACTTTCCATGATCTGTCTTCTTATTTTTGATGAGGGATCTGCAGGACAACTACTTTCTATTTGGGAGTTTTGCATTTCTTTCAGTCTGATTTCATAACATCTGTGTACAGATACTGTGTTTGAAAAGTATAGCCCCAGAATACAACATATTTGCTAAAATCAGTCAACATTCTACAAAGTAGAAATTGTGTTTATCAGCTTGTCTCACTAGACAACAACTTGATTTTACCAACTCTGCATGAATACTTGTTAGACTAATACCATCATGTTGAAAACAGAGTTGCAATAGCAAAACAAAATTCCAAAGTTGTGTTTGTTGGAATTTTGGCTAAGAGTTTCAACTAAAACAAAAGAGGAAGAAGAAGAAGAAACAACATTCAAAAGTCTGGAAAAAATTCCAGCATATTCATATATTCGGTTCTTACTCAAAGTAAAGCTAAAAATACAAATTTAAACTAATTTTACATGAACAGTGGTAGGCATGCTGCCTCTACCTAATCTGTCCAGACCATGTGGTCAATTAATGCCACTCACTTCACTCATTTCACTCCACAAAATATCTCACAATTCAGCCTTAATTACATGACAACACATCTAAATATAACCAAACTAAAAAAATAGACAAATCAGTTACTTCAAACAAGTAACTTTACACTTTGACTTAGCCAAAATAAACTAATCTCTGCAGCTTCCATTCCCTTTCTTTGCTGGCTGCATTTCCACTCCACAAAACCAAGTCTTAAGCTTTCATTCAACACAAAACATATTCACTAAAAATGCCACCATTCTAACAGTGTTAAACTTGGGCTAAATAAGAAAGTTTTGAGAAGAAGATTGAATATTGGCGGATGCAAGACTTAGAATTTTGCCTAAAGCTGCTTGAGCAAAAGAATACTTCAATAATAATGTACGAATATTTGCTATTTTCTTGTTTGAACAAATTAATCATAATACAACATTTGTAAATTCCCTCTTAATTTATAATAAACATTTTTCTGGTGCAGGCATGTTATGTATTTGAAGAACCTTAAGATTGTGTTTGTTATCCGGGGTCTGAAATCCCAAAGTGGTTTATGTATCAAACAGCAAGGCCTTCAGTGAATATTAAGCTTCCTCTGTATTGGTTTAATAACAACTACTTCTTAGGATTTTCTCTTTGCATTGTGGCTAATTTGATGGTGACGATGACAAGAATAAGGATGACAACATGGAAAATAGCTATTTGAAGTGTGAAACCCGTTTCAAAACCAGCAATGGTGATGGAAAGCCATAGATTTGATTGCTTTCTCAAGGTTTGGGATGATAAGAAAAAAGTCAAATTCAGATAATGTGTTCCAGTGGTATGACTATGATCTGTACAATCAAGTTAAATCAAGTTGGTCCTCTACTTCTTAACACAATGATGATATCACAGAAGCTGAGTTTTTACTTATATCCTCATGTATATTATTTTGGAGATCATAATCATGTTTGCTGTTGCACAGTGAAACACTGCAGGATTCGCCTGCTATATGTACAAGATGCAGAGAATGCCATGTTTTGTAATCAAGATAAACAGGATAATGAGAAGATGATGATGATGATGATATGTTTGAATTCTTGAGCAGAATGGTAAAATAGCTCTGGTTCAGAAGAAGAAGATGATGAGAATGAATCTGAATTCCATCGAAGTTTGATATTTTCATCCAAAGAGAGTAAAAAGAGAAAGCAATTTCCAGTGACTGCTTGTGCTACGTTTTGTTTGTTTATCAGTTTAAACAATTTTTTAGTTGGTGCTAAATAATTGAGTATTGTAAATATCATTGTCTTGTGTATTATCCTTGGGACAGATTAGTGTAGTTACTCAATTTAAGCTTGGTTTTTTGCTGGTGAATATATTTGAGGTTTTTACCAATTTTCAACTCAAAACTCTTTTACTAAAATCCTCTGTTTTCTTGTTTACATCAATGAACACTGATTTTATTTGATTAATTAAAGAAAGTTCTATGTGTTAAAAGAATAGGAAAATGAGCAGCGGACCCCACTCTGTGTGACTTTGATGAAGTAAAAACAATTTTATGCAACACATTTATGAATTAGCTGACGCTGAAAAATAGCCATGGAAATATTTTCAAAAAAAAAAGATGATGAAGAAGGAAACGAGGATTTAAAGATCGACAGCGTTTTATTTATTTACGGCAGCACAGTTTTATCTTCCATTAAACACAAAAATTTCTATGGTTTTATAATGAAACAGAGTTGCCCCAGTACATGTATATTATCCCCAGAATATAATATATTTAAAAAAATGGCCAGAATTATACAAATTTGTATAATCTCTTTATTAGGGAGAATTTGCATGCATTCGCTAGAAGATAAAAAAACTTTGTTTTATCCTTTAAAATGTTACTTAATCCATTAATAAAATACCTATTAATAAAATAATAATAATTTATTATTTATTATCAACTCCAATCAGTTTCATTGATGTTACTACGCTTCTTTGATTGACTTTTTTTTTTAATTACATAATTAATGCTATAATTTAAATCTAATCAAGTTGTGGATTTCTTTTTTCTGGTCAAGCATAAGTTGTGGATATTGATGCATTAAATTAAACATATTATATTGATCCCTTAAATCTTACTTTATTCTCTGCAAACTTCAGCTGTGTATGCAAATTGCTTTTAGTAATTTACCAAAAAAAAAATTGCTTTTAGTAACTCAAAGTATGTAACAATTAAACCTTTCCCCAAAAAAATGTTATAGAAACATTCTAAGAATTGTAAATACCTTGATTATGCTAAAAAAAAAAAAAATTGTAAATACTCGAGCTATAATTCCGAAAAAATATGATCTCTTTTCTTCTTTTTTTCTGCTTCTTTCTTGCCATTCGTTTTCTTTTTTTCTTTGATTCTTTAATGCTTGAAACTTGAAAGCTGCCTCGTGGAAAGTGTATTACTGACCCTTCTTTTCCCTTCTCGTACGCTAATTTCCAAGCATAACTTTACAATATTTTTATTAGTACATGGTTTATGCATATATTATTTGGCTTTTTTTTTTTTTTTTTTTTTTTTCCCTAGTGAATCTATTTGGCTATTTATAGAACCAAGCAACATGAACATATTTAATTAGTCCATGATCAGACATATATATTGGCTATTTTTTTTTTTGAATAATATATGTTGGCTATTCATTGAACCAAACAACATAAACATGCTATAATAACGGTTGGTTTTTAGTTTTTTATTTTGTTTATAATTTATCTTATATAATTTGCTAATGTCAAGTGTCAATAATTTATAGTTATAGTTTTTTAGGTATATATATTAACTATAAAGTTAAATAACAAAAATAAAACATAAACACCAAATTAAATACCATTTCAAATTACACTGACTTTTTAATTTATTTTTTTTCTTCAAGTTTATAGAAGTTTAAAATATCTAACAATAACTACAGTAACAGTTGACTTAAATAAATTCAAAATGACATTCATTAATATATTTCTGTTAACATATTTACATAACTTAAATATAAATAGATAACATCTTAAATAAATAAAAAATAAACTAATTAAATATTATCACATAATCCATCATATAATTTAATAAATAAATTTATTAAATATTTTAATAACTCTAATATTTAATATATAATTAAATAGAAAATACTAAAAACTAATCATATTATGAAACGACACCTAAATTATTCATGCACGGTAAATATGGTAATTAATTACATGCATTATATCCTAATAAAAAATAAATGAAGTACATGCAATTGTAAAGATCTTGTCCTGAAAAAAGGTAAAAAAGCTTTAATTGCGGTGGGGGCAGCTGCTAGCTCCATTTTTCACTGTAACATTATCACAACGCGTTGAATCATCTGCGCGTTACTGAGACGACCTCTTACTCAAAAAGTCACATTTTCTTCTCCTCCTCCTCATTGCCAAAAGTTTCTCATTGTGAATATCTAATTGATCTAGTTAAGGATATATAAAAAAGCTGTGGATTTTGAGTTTTGAGAGGTGGATTTTGCTGTGCATATAACATCCATGGATTCTTCTTCTGATGCTGCTGCTGAGACTGATCAGGACAAGTATGATGTATTTCTGAGTTTCAGAGGTGTTGATACCCGTGACAATATCACCAGCCATCTTTATAAAGCTTTGGTGAGGAGGAAGATCGAAACGTACATAGACTACAGGATCGAAAAAGGAGATGAAATCTCACCTGCCCTTCTCAAAGCAATCGAGGACTCAAAGCTCTCCATTGTTATTTTCTCTGAAAAATACGCTACTTCCTCATGGTGTTTGGATGAACTGGTGCATATAATGGATTGCAGGAAAAGAATTGGACAGTTTGTAATTCCCATTTTCTACAAAACCGATCCATCAAATGTACGGAAACAGAAGCAGAGTTATGCTGCTGCTTTTGATGAACACCAAGTGCGTTTCATGGGGAACTTGGAGAGGCTGCAGAAGTGGAAAGATGCTCTGGCTGAAGCTGCTAATCTATCTGGCTTTGATACCGCCACTATTAGGTACTTTATTAATTCTAACCTTTTAAAAAACAAAACACATATATATAATTCTTACTAACTCAGTAATCCTGTTTGTTCCTTCAAATTTCTAGGATTGAATCTGAATTGGTTGAGGCAGTAGTCAAAGATGTTTTGAACAAATTGAACCGCGAAACTTCTAATGGTTCTAAAATTTTGGTTTCAAGTAATTCAAAGGGTTTGGTTGGAATTGAGAGACAGGTTGAGAAAATTGAATCATTATTATGCATTGGTTCGCAAGATGTTCGGATTATAGGAATTTGGGGCATGGGTGGTATAGGAAAGACTACACTTGCTGATGCTGTGTTTAACAAAGTCTCTTCTCAATTTGAAGGTTACTTCTTTCTTGCAAATGTTAGGGAAGAAACGGAAAACCATGGACTGGATTATTTACGAAATAAACTCATTTCTAGATTGTTAGATGAAGAAAATATGAATTTTGGCACCTCATCTGTAGGATCTTTTGTTAGAGTGAGGCTTCGACGGAAAAGAGTTCTTATTGTTCTTGATGATGTGGATGATATAAGACAACTGGAATTTCTAGCGCTAGCGTGTGATCAGTTCGGCCTTGGAAGTAGAATCATTGTAACAACTAGAGATGTGCAAGTGCTAAAAAATGTTGACGCACGACTTGTATACAAGGTTGAGGAGTTGAACTTTGATGACGCTCTCCATCTCTTTTATTTGCATGCTTTCAAAAATGTGTCTCCACCAGCAGAGTACGCAGCATTGTCTAGAAGAGTGATATACTATACTAAAGGCGTTCCGTTAGCTCTTATAGTTTTGGGTTCGTTCCTGCATCAAAAGACTAAAGAAGAATGGGAAAGTGCATTGGAAAAACTAAAAAAATTTCCTCAAAAGAGAATTCAGAATGTCTTGAGAATAAGTTACGATGGACTAGACGATGACACGAAAGACATATTTCTTGATATAGCATGTTTCTACCAAGGGAAGGAGAAAGATTATGCAAAAAGAATACTACAAGCATGCGGTTTCTTTGTGGAAGTGGGGTTAAGAGTTCTTATTGATTTGTCACTACTAACAATAAGGGATGACAGGCTACGGATGCATGATTTAATACAAGAAATGGGTTGGGCAGTTGTTCGAGAACAATCTGTTAAAGAGCCAGGAAAGCGCAGTAGGTTGTGGATTGCAGACGATGTTTATCATGTTTTGAAAAATAAAACAGTAAGAGACACAACACACAAAATGGTTTTTGAAAAGACCAAAAACATGTTTAAATGCCAAAAACTTTGAGCTGATTCTTATTTACACTTTTGTCAGGGGACTGCAGAAATTGAAGGCATATTTCTAGACAAGAGTAAAGTAAGAAAGTTAGACTTGAGTCGCGGAGCCTTCTCGAAGATGTACAACCTAAGATTGCTCAAATTTTATAATTCTGACTTACACTTGACAGGGAAGTGTAATGTTTGTCTTCCTCAAGACCTTCAAACTCTTCCTGACGCTCTTAGATATCTCTATTGGGATGGATATCCGTCCAAATCTTTGCCACCAAAATTTTCTCCACACAATCTTGTCGTTCTTGAAATGCCTCGTAGCCAAGTTGAGCGACTTTGGCAAAAGGTCCAGGTACATATGCATAAATTTCCCTTCTTGTATTAATTAATTACAATACAAGTTACTTTCTAATTCTCACTGATTTGTCACAGAATCTAGAGAGCTTAAGATTGGTGAATCTTCGCAACTCCAAGAACCTGATTGAAATTCCAGATCTTTCTAAGAGTCCAAATCTTGAAAGCATAGACCTTGAATCATGTAAAAGTTTGGTTCAGATTCCTTCATATTTCGAATGCCTTGACAAGCTTACTTCTCTGAACCTGGGAGGCTGCTCAAAACTCAAGCATCTTCCAAACATATCTAAGAATATGGAATTCTTAGATTTACATGGTACTGACATAGAAGAACTTCCCTCATCAATTTGGTCAATGGAAAAACTTGTTCTTTTGGACCTTAATTTCTGTAAGAGTCTTAAAAATCTTCCAGGCAGCCCTTGCAAGCTCAATTCCCTTCAGTTCCTTAGTCTGCAGGGATGCTTCTCTCTCGACAAGTTTCCAGAACTTCCAAGGTATGTAAAGGATTTGCGTTTGAGTGAAACAGCCATTGAAGTAGTGCCCTCATCGGTTGAGTTTCTCTCTGGTCTCCTTACATTTGAAATGGAAAACTGCAAAATGCTTCAGAGTCTTCCAACCAGCATTTGCAAATTGAAAACTCTCCAGAGACTTTCTCTCTCCGGTTGCTCAAATCTCAAGAACTTCCCTGAAATCTTGGAACCTTTGCCACGTTTAACGTTTCTTAGTTTAAATCACACAGCTCTCAAAGAGCTACCCTCATCCATTGAAAATCTTGATAGCCTTAGAATATTACAGCTTTATATGTGTGAGAACCTTGAGTTTGTCCCAGACAGCCTCTATAATCTGAATCGTCTTGAAACTTTAGTCCTCTCCGGCTGCATAAAACTTGAAAAGATGCCTCCCATGTCATCTGGTTTGTGCTCTTTGACGGTCCTTGATCTCAGTGATTGTAATTTGTTTCAAATTCCAGATCACCTAATTAGCTTATCTTCATTAGAAAGCTTAAATCTAAGTGGAACCATGATTGAAACCATACCTGCAAGCATCAAACATGCTTCTGGGATGTACAATCTAAACTTATCCAATTGCAAGAGACTTCAGTCTTTACCAGAGCTTCCATTTCTTATTGATACTTTTGATGCACACGGATGCACATCACTGAAGAATATTTCAAGCAATGCATTCGCAGACAAATTGGACAGATATCAAATTCGCAATCGTTACGAGGAATTCGTACTTTCTAACTGCCTGAATTTGGATCAGAATGCATGGAGCAACATATTGACCGATGCAAGGCTCAGAATCATGCGGAGCGCAACTGCTTCATTATTGCTTAAAGATGACAATTATGTATGTTTCTCACACTGATAGAGTCTTAATTCTTAGAAATGAATGTGTGAATTCCTCTGTTCATATACTTGAACATATGATGATGATCTACATATCTATGATGTAGGAAACTCGTCGAACACCTTCAGTCACTATTTTCTGCCAGGGAAATGAAATCCCAAATTTGTTCACTCGTCAAAATGAGGGGTCTTCAATACATGTCAAACTTCCACCAAATTGGTGCAACACAAAGTTCCTCGGTTTTGCAGTATGTATGGTCGTTTCGTTTGACAACTACACCGGAGACTGGGGTCTGCATTTTCGCTGTGAATCCCAATTCAAAGCAAATTCAGGTGAAAGCCATGAATCAAACTGCAGGTTGTATGGTTGGGGTTGGGGGAAGAGTAGAACCAGAGTAGTCAACTCAGACCATGTGCTGATGTGGTATGACTTGCGTTTGTATCTCAATGCTGTAAAAGAAAAAGAAGGAGAAAATTGGTCGGAGGCATCATTTAACTTTTATCCTGTGGATGATGCTGACGAAGCTCTTAAATTCGAACCTGTGAGCTTTAGCAATGTGAAGGTGAAAAAATGTGGGGTATGCCTGTTATATGCTGAAGATTCTGAGAAATCTGGTTCAGAAGTAGAAGACACCTCGAAAGCTAAGAGACGCCGAGATGAGTTTGAAGGAAATGGTAATGGAACTCTCATCTCTGGACAGGAAGGAGATGAACCACATCCAAAATTTTTTTTGAAAGAAAATCATTTTCATAGGACGTGTTAGTGGATGGTATGGGTGCTATTGGCAACAAGTTAAAGCCATTTGGCATTTGGCATCTGTTAGTTTGTTATATTGCTTTGAGTGTTAATTTGTAGTTTGTAGTTTGCAAGATCAGTTTTTTAATTTTCTTTGTTGTGGTTGTAATGTAAAAAGCTACAAATGTGAATTGTAAAAGAACACTCTTATCATATAGAACTGGGTTCTAGAAGGATCTGGCAAGTTTTTTCAGTTGGACCTTCTACTTTCCATGATCTGTCTTCTTATTTTTCTTGAGGGATCTGCAGGACAACTACTTTCTTTTTGGGAGTTTGCATTTCTTTCAATCTGATTTCATAACATCTGTGTACAGATATTGCGTTTGAAAAGTATAACCCCAGAATACAACATATTTACTAAAAACAGTCAACATTCTCCTAAGTAGAAATTGTGTTTATCTGCGTGTCTCACTAGACAACAACTTGATTTTACCAACTCTGCATGAATACTTGTTAGAGTAATACCATTACGTGAAAACAGAGTTTCAATAGCAAAATAAAGTTCCAAAGTTGTGTTAAACTTGGACAAAATCAGAAGATTTGAGAAGAAGATTGAAAAAAATTGTATTCGATAAAATATAAAATTTGCATACAAAATTATATAAGTCCTACTTTTAATTAGGAATAGAAAACTAAACAACCAGTCACAAAATAAACACTAAAATCCTAAAACAAGCCTGAAACCGAGTCTAAAACTAGGAAAATCTGGAAATATTAAATCCTATTAAAACTAGGAAAATGTCACCTTAACAGATTAGACCATGAAAAAATGCCAATCTTTAGTTGTTAAAGCTATAAACTCACATTCATGATGACACATTATTTTTATAATCACTAGTTTTTATCCTCCTACCTAACATTAAATTTATTCTAACAATAATAGAACGTCCTTCTAATCTCTATTGATTAAACATAATATCTACTAACTATTAAAACAAAGTCCACTTGTATTCATCGTTTGTTATATTAACTCCAATGCGCATCGGGAACTGTAATTTTTCTTATTTTTTGTTTGTTTGTTGGAATAGACCTCGTAAAAAGTGAATGAATAGTGACTTTTTTTTTTTTTTATAATTTTCTATGCTAATTTCTCAAAGCATAAGTCAACATTCTTGATTAAGCTCTCCAATATTTTAACTCGAGAGTACAATCAGAGATCTAGGAACCTTTGGAACATTTAACATTTCTTAATTCAAGTGAAACAGCTCTTAAAGAGATACCCTCATCCATTGAAAATCTAGTTGGCCTAAAAAAATTACAGCTTTCTATGTGTGAAAACCTTGGGTTTGTCACAGACAGCCTTTAGAATCTATATCATCTTGATACTTTGTTCCTTTATGTCTGCAGAAACTTGAAAATTGCCTCCCACGTAAGCAGGTTTGTGTTCTTTGATGATTTTAGATCTCAGAGACAGCAGTACAGTTCAAGTTCCTGAAAACCTTATTAGCTTTTCTTCATTAGAAAGCTTGAATCTAAGTTGAACTATGAATGAAAGAGTTCCTGAAAGCCTCAAACAAGTTTTTGGGCTGTATTGTCTGAATATATCCAATTGCAAGAGATTTCAGATTGAAAGTTTTGATGCACATGGATGCACATCATTGGAGAGTGTTCCAAGGAGTGCACTAACAGAGAAATTAGAGCGATATCAAGTTCGTAATCACTACGAGGAATTAATATCTTCTTACTGCTTGAAACTGGATCAGAAGACATGGAGCAACATTATGAATGATGCAAAGCTAAGAATCCCACGCATTGCAACTGCTTCGTTAATGCTTAAAGATGACAATTATGTATGTTTATCACTCTGTTTCAGTCTCCGTAGTTCCATTCCTCTGCTCTCTTTAACAGATCAGCTGGTATTTCTTCATGACAAACTTATTATGATGTTTGTAACCATGTGACAGGAATCTCGCCAAACGCCTTCTGCTTCTATTTTCTGTCAAGGCAATAAAATTCCAAAGTGGTTCAACCATCAAACAGAAGGATCTTCAATACATATCAAGCTTCCTCCACATTGGTTTGATACAAACTTGCTAGGTTTTGTAGTATGTATTGCTGTTGCATTTTGCAACTACATGGGTAACTGAGAACTGGATTTTCGTTGTGAATCCCATTTTAAACCAAATTCAAGTGAAAGCCATGTATCCAATTGTCACTTATATGGTTGGGGTTCAGGATAATGTCCATGAAGTTCTTTAATTTGAACCTGTCAGCTTTAGCAATGTTAAGGTGAAAAAAATGTGGTGTATGCCTATACGCTGAAGATGGAACTGTTGAAGGTGGTACTTTTGGTGACATGGCTGCTGATATGGCAGAGAGGTTAAATATGATAACATATTTTGTGCAAACAAGATTAGTTCAAATATGGTTGTGTTAAGTATTTTGGTTATGTGTAAAACAAGTAAACTAAGTGTACATTGTTATGATGTTGTGTCAGTTTTTAGAAGCCTATGTTATGATGTTTAATATGGATAATGAAATCTGTAAAAGGTAGCATGGTTGCATGTCAAATGACAAAGATTAGGTATTTTTTTTGGTTTTTGGTTTTTGGTTTTATATAAATCATCTGTTTTACCCTTAATGTAATGAAGTGGCTTTTATGCAAATATATCTTGTTTTCCTCTCTTTAGAACCTCTCTTGGGTCATATTTCTAACATGGTATCAGAGCTTTAACTGATCTTAGAAGGGCTAGATTCATGCAAAACAACTAGACCAAGTGAGTCTTGAGCTACATGTTTTCAAGGGACCAAAAACCAGTTTAGAGCCCACTGTTTATTTCTTGTTTTCCTCTCTGAAAAACCATGGTTTCAACCCATTTTTCAGCTCCCTCTCCACTAGTTTTCACAAGTGAAAACTATGCAATGTGGTCTATTAAAATGAAAGCCTATTTGCAAGCTTTTGACTTGTGGGAGGTCACAGAAGGAAGAATGAAACCAGAGCCATTGAAGGCAAACCCCACTGTGGCTTAAATGAAACAACACGGTGAGGAGGTTGCCAAGAAGTTCAAGGCATTGGCTGCCATCCATTCCTCCGTCTCTGACATTATCTTCATTAGGATAATGACC
The DNA here is from genome assembly GCA_003254975.1 of Ochetophila trinervis. Lineage (NCBI taxonomy): Eukaryota > Viridiplantae > Streptophyta > Magnoliopsida > Rosales > Rhamnaceae > Ochetophila > Ochetophila trinervis. Next base: position 15,840 of record QANX01000197.1, read on the forward strand.
TGTTCTACAGCAAAAGAGGCTTGGAATAAGCTCAAAGAAAAGTTCCAAGGAAGTGCAAGAACAAGGCAAATGCAAGTCTTAAACTTAAGGAGAGAGTTCGAGACTTTGAAAATGAAAGAAAGTGAGATAGTGAAGGAGTTCACAGATAGAGTTCTAAAGGTTGTAAACCAGATTAGAGTGCTTGGAGAGGAGCTGCCAGACAAGAGGGTTGTTGAGAAGGTATTGGTGAGCTTACCCGAAAGGTTTGAGGCAAAGATTTCATCCTTGGAGGAATCAAGAGACCTCAATGAGATCTCTCTCTCAGAGCTCATCAATGTATTACAAGCTACTGAACAGAGAAGGACTTTTAGATAAGAAGAAACTATGGAAGGTGCTTTGTTTGCAAAGCAAAATGGAGAACCTGTTGAGAGAATAAAAAGGGGCAAGGAGAGCTTCAGTAAAGAAGGAGATAGGAGGAGATATGGTCCTTGTTTTCACTGTAAAAAGGAGGATCATCTAGCAAAGTATTGTTGGTTTAGGCCAAATGTGCAATGCAAGAGTTGTAAGCAATTTGGCCATGTATAGAAGGTATGCAAAAGGAAATGAGAGAATGTTTAACAGGCCAATCAAGGTCAAGTGCCAGATGAACCACTTGAAAAATTTGAAACTTTGTTTGTTGCATTTGGTGTCAATATAGGCAGCAACAAGGCAAAATGGTTAATTGATAGTGGATGCTCAAATCATATGACTCACAATGAGCAACTCTTTGTGAGATTTGATAGAAATGACAATTTAAAAGTCAGGTTGAGAAATGGAGCACTTGTGGATGCTGTTGGAAGAGGAGATGTTGTTGTCACAACTCAAACATGTATGAAAATTATTTCTAATGTGTATTTGGTTCCAGAAACCAATGAGAATTTGTTGAGTGTTGGCCAAATGTTGGAGAATCAGTAATCTGTGGATTTCTCCAACAATAAGTGCATAATAAGTGACCCTCAAGGAAACAAGGTGTTAAGTGTTTCAATGAAAAATAAGAACTTTGTTGTAGATTTAGAAGAAAATGTGCTCACTGTAATGACAGCAAGAGCTGATGATCAATCACAACATTTGTATAAAGAGTTTGGTGATTATATTTTCAATTATTTTGAGTAAAAACTGATTTGCAAGGCTGCTGAAGCAGAGGTATTATCCTTGAACCAGCGGAGGAAAGTTGAAAAGCTTGAAAAACAACTTCTAGAGACAAAGAATGAAATGATCCAACTCAAAACTGAGTTGAAGTGGACAACCAGTGAGCTGGAAAAGGAAAAGAAAAACCATGTGCATTCTTTGAATGAGAAATTTAAAAGAAATGTTGTTGAAGAGAAGAAATCAGCCATTAAAGTAGCTGAAGGTGTTAAGCAACAAATTTCTGGTGCCTTGGATTTAAGTTCAAAAGGAGAACTTCATGAGGAGTTTTTAAATGTCATCAATCTTAAAGTTGCTTTAAATTCAGAAAATGATATTTTAAAATCCTTCAAATAGGTTGTTGAGGAAAAGAGGCATGAAGCTTCAACTTCGAAAGTCCAAATGGTGAAAAATGTTGTTGAATCAAATTTGGTTTCTAAAATTCAGAAATCTTCTTAAAGTTTCTGTCAAAAACCAGGAGGAAAAGCTGAGAGGATTCACAAGAAAAACTTTAAGATTGCTTCACCATATTTATGTCAAAGTCCAGGTTGAAACATTGAGAACTCTCATCAATGTTTCCCCCAAAAGTGCCAAGGAGGAGTGTTGAAGGTGGCACTTTTGGTGACATGGTTGCTGATATGACAAAGATTAAATATGATAACATATTTTGTGCAAACCAGATTAGTTCAAATCTGGTTGTGTTTGGACCAGCTTTGTGTTAAGTATTTTGGTTATGTGTAAAACAAGTAAACTAAGTGTACCTTGTTATGATGTTGTGTCAGTTTTTAGAAGCCTATGTTATGATGTTTAATAGGGGTAATCAAATCTGTAAAAGACAGCATGGTTGCATCTGTCAAATGACAGAGATTAGATATTTTTTTTGGTTTCTGATTTTATATAAACCATATGTTTTACCCTTAATGTAATGAAGTGGCTTTTATGCAAATATATCTTGTTTTCCTCTCTTTAGAAGCTCTCTTGGATCATATTTTTAACAGGAACAAAATCTAGTTCAGAAGTAAAAGACCACTTAAAAACTAACAGATTTCAGGATGAATTTGAAGCAAGCGGTGATGAAACCATCTTCTCAAGAAAGGTAGGAGTTGAACCACATTCTAAGCTTGCGTAATTAGAGAATCAATTTCATGGAAAATATTAGTGATGTTTGTTGTTTGCAAAGTACTCAAGCTTTTCTGATTAACGTTTATAATTGTTTATTTTATTTTATTTTTTAACTTTTAAAAGAAAGAACGTCAAGGCCATTTTCTGTATAATATTTTATACTAGGAGCAGGACAATTTTCATGTCAAATAGAACATGTTCTTAATAACTCTACTTTTACTGTTCGTAAAATCAACACAAAATGTTGTCTTTCTCCTTTTGTTTCATGTTTAACTGCTGAGAAAGTTATAGCGCTTGTTGCGACTTAACTCTTATCAAATGACGTATCTCTACATTTTTGTTATAAAAATAAAAAGTTTATAATTGCAAGTAAAATGTGGAGGAAAGCCACTAATATATTTCTATGAAAGCCACTAATACATTATACAAATGAAAAAGCAAAAAGAAGTGGCATCAACCAGTTGGTGGTGAACCTATCGTATAACAGACTTGCAAGGAAAAGGTAACAAAAATACAAAAAAAAAGAAACAAAAAGGCGAGATGCTGAGGGGAAGAACATTGATGCTCCAAAAAAATCAGGTTAGCCTACAATATCACGCTTACAGGGGAGGATAGAAATAGGAAGACAAGGAAAATCCAAGGAAAAGCAAGCCTCCAATTGTAGCTACTGTGCCTTGGGAGATTTTGGAGGCCAGCATGCTCCCTCCAACTACAGCCACGGAAGTACAAATGGTGTGCCCCAGTGTTGCCCCTACAGCAACTCCAATTGCATTTTTGTGTGTTGCAAGCTGTAAAATCAAAATTGCTGCTATTAAAAACAAAATTAATCGTAGCCAAAATATTTATCCACCAAATGACTGAAAGCGAGAATTATATAAAGCAGCAAGGAGAAATTCAGTTACAGTTTCAGCAAATATAAATGCACATTTACACACTGAAAGGGGAAATATTTTCTCTTACAGCAATTGTTGCTATTTGGCTTCGGTCGCCCCATTCAGCTAGAAATGTCAAGATAAAAGACTGCAGAGAACAAGAAAGGAAAATTTCAGCCACCATAAATCGCACTAGAAAAACAAATATAAGTCTCAATGTAAAAGCTAATTCTAAATGGCACATCCAACAAGCAATAAAATAACATAAATGTCTTGTGTTCCATAACCATGAAATTAAATTACAACAAAAGATAGTAATAAAGAAGCAGAATGCACAAATAATCAATGCAAAGAGTACCTCCAAAAATATTGGTGTGCAGAATCTGGAAAAGAGACGCCTATAGGCTGTCTTTCCTTGACCAGCCTCAAGTTTCTCCTCTACCTAATATCAAGTTCAGTGCAAACCAGATCAAACCCAAAAAAAAAAAGGAAAAAAAAATAGTATAAGCTTAAGTTTAATGTGCGAACAAAAGACATTATATTCAAAAAGTGGTTTGATAGTTTAGTACAGAATACACACTTCTTCCATTTCCTTTTTCTGAGACGATTTTGAATCTGATCTCCAAGCAATGTAAAGCAGCCGCAATCCAAAAAATGCATAGAGGACTGCCAATCAAAGAAACTACCAATGTTTAATTTCATCTCAAATTCTACAGGAGTCCAAAGAGTTCATAATGTTGACATTAGTATGCAGGATGGGAAACACAATCAAGATAATGCAGTGTGAAATCCAAGAGTCTTTAGAAGGAACGTTAAAACCAAGTGTGGTTCACATTTAAGCATATCACTAGCCAGGAAGCAATCAATACAATACTCGAAATTGACTTACATGGACAGCATCATAATCCACTGAAGAAAGGGCTCAATAACAAAAGTTTGAGCAGTTTAAAGCATGAGATAATAATGCAACTCAAAATTACATGAAAAAAATAATAATAATAGATATATGAAGTCCAGACCAGATATGCAGGATTAATATGGAATTTTGAAACCATGTACGTAGAGAAACAAGAATAAATTGGTCAGGACAGCATACCAGAAAGAATAAATGTATATACCTGTAGCTGCATTATTTGTATGCTTCCTTGATATCAAATTTGGCACAATCCTACCAAGCCCAGTGGAAAGTACCTAATTGACGTGTACAACTTTAATCTTAATTACTTCGAGAATAAGAGAAAGAGCACCAAGTGCCCCGTAATTGCTGAAACCATTCCATAATGACAGTATGTGAATGCATTGCATCATTAAAAGCATGAAAAGAAAGAATAAACATAAAAGAAAAATAGAATATGATGCTTGTTGATTATGGACTAGAGAAAGAGAGAATATCATTACTTACAGTCATTACAACCAAGGCACTAAGTGCACCAGATAAAACAATTGACTTGGGGTGCCGCATTGCCATAAGAGCTGCGATTATAAATGTCTCATCTCCAATCTAGTAGCATCGTTGTCAATGAATGAAAATTAACATAATTATTAATAGTTACTTATGTCTGGTTACAAAACAGAACCTATCTAAAGCATCTCTTGTTTGTTAACATGGTAATCAAGATTACTTTCATTTTCATCATAACTATAAACTAATTACAGACTGAACAATACAATATTTTGTAATTTTCAAACAATTCAATATTATGCTTGCATGATTGCAAGCAAAATAACAACACGATATTAAAAATTGTACATTCACATACCTCGCTGACCATGATCATTGAAAAACTTGCTACAAACGCATCAAAAACACCAAGACCAGAGTCCAAGTTGAGACCGAGAGCAACAACATCAACATCACTCTTGTCTCCAATAACATCCCTCTCAAGGTCTCTCAAATTGATCTGTACATAGAAATTAACACGTTCAGCTACATCAAAACCATTGAAAAGATCATCTCAATGCAGTAACTGGGTTGTACCCACGAAAGACAAATTAAGCGTTTTTTTTTTTTCCTTCTGTTGAGAAGGGTTTCAAATATCAAAAAGTTATATCAAAATCCTCCTTCTTCTTCTTTTCCTACATCAAAAAACAAGTACGTGAAAGGAAACCCATAAAAATTATAATTTTTCTCTTTTTTTTTTCAAAAATCTTCTCAGCAACAAAACAGATTGTCGAGAGGGAGAGAAAAACGAAACTTCACCTTGCTGCGACGGCCCAGATCTTTGGATCCATTGGATAATTCCTCCTCATTTTCCACCAAAGAGTCCTGCAATTCATCTTATCAATGAGTATAAATGCATAAACTTTTTTTTCTTTTCTTTTTTTCAACTGGTAGACAAATATAGGGAACGGAGAGAGCCACCTGAGCAGAGGCGGTGAAAACGAGTAGGAGAACAAGAATGAAGACCGATAAAGCGCTCCTTCTAGGCAGAATGAAACGCAAATCCATTATAAAACCCTTCAATCTCTAAAATCTGAGCGTTTGGCGAGAAAGGAAATCACAGAAGCTTGATGATAGATAGAGAAAAAGTGAAACTTTTTAGGGAATTTCGTTGTGGAAAATGGATCTGAAAGGAGGAATTATAGATCTTGATAAAAGAGACCCGTTGCTGCGACTGTACGGAATGTGGCAAATCGCTGAGATTTCAGGAAGAGAGAGATCTTGCGCAGAGCGAAGAGCGAAGATCTCTAAAAGCTTTACTCTCAAAAGGGTTCGCATATTATAACTGGAAACAAGTTTGATTTCTTAACTCGCTGTTCCATCTTTGACCAAATTATACACTAGTTTTTTTTTTTTTAATTCGTAAAAGGAAAGCTGGAAAGGGAATTTTTTTTTTTTTAAAAAAAAACAAAAAACAAATTTCATAATCTATTTTTATTACTTCGAACAAGTTCAGTAAATTCCAGATAAAACTGCTATTTACTGTTATATGAAAAATAATAATAAATGTTAAAAAAATGGAATTTTATGTGGATAATACATTATTCAAATCCATATAGACCACATTAACAAACAAAAACAAAACAAACAAATCAATACAGACCTATATTGAAAATTTTCTATTCCTGGACCTAAAGCTCATTACTTGTATTAGGGAATCTGAAGAAATTCCCATGGAATCCCGAATCCTCTGTCAATAGCTTAATCAATTATTTTTTCAGAAAAATGCTAATTATAATATGATTTAATATGGTATTAAATAGGTGTTTATTCCTCATGGGAAGGGCTCAATTTTTATCCAAATACTAAAAGAGTATACTGTATATATATATATATATATATATTCCCAACAATAAAGTCAAGTGCTGTTTCAAAAAAAAAAATGCGAAGCACCTTTTATACATTTTTTTTTTTGGTGAATAAGCACCTTTTATACATATTCATCAAATCAAGCACTTGTTAATGGATTAACTATAGGACACGATGAACCTCTAAATATAAAGACAATGTATAAGAAAAATGTATATTAAAAAAAAAAAGAACTAAATTTTTTTGTCCTACCTCAATGATTTGTGATATGTCACATTAATCACCCTTACAATATGAAATTTTGTTTGACGATTACCTGTTTGGCTGATCATCACTTCTATTACAAAAACTTCAAGTGGTCCTTTACACTTTTTATTCCACCATTTTCTTCAACTTGATTACCAAGATGTTGATTTATCTTCTTCCTTTGCTAGGATTTAGTTTTTGGTAATTTATAATCAAACGCCATAAGAGTATCACACATATTTTAAAATTCAGTTTCATTATAATTTGATCGATCAAATTTTAAAAATATTACCAATATCATTTAAAAAATTTACCATTTTTATTTTATTATTTCATTTACATTTTTAAAATTTATATCATCTAAACTCAAGTGCTAAGTTTTTTTTTTAAATATAAAAGTGCTAACTGTGTAAATATCAAAGAATTGAAATAGATATTCACAATGCAATAATGAAGGAGGGTCAATACGGTAAATTCAACAAACAATCCCAGCAAGCATCAGGAGATTCCAAAGGTTGAAAAAACCCAGAAATTATAGGAGGCTTCCAAATGTAGGGCTGGAATGGCTTGTCTTTTGATCCCTCACCCAACGCCCACAAAAATAAAAAGGTGGAATTGGAAAAAAGAAAGTCGTATAAACCCGACCCGATTCTATACAAACCCCACCCCCTCATCGCGGTAGTGCGTGCGACGTTCCCTTCCCAACGGTATCTTCGTGTCCTTGTTTCTTTTACTACTTCCCACTTCGTATTTTACTATTTCCACTCTAAACAAATTTATATACTGTTAATTTCAAAAAAATTAAATTGTGTATTTTTTGAAAAAATTGTTTTCTTTTTTCCTGATACTGTGTAATAATCTTTCTATATTTTTATTTGATTTTAATCCTTACAATAAAGGTAACTTTATATAGACAATCACACTTTAAAAAAAACAAAAAAATTAAACTAAAACTCTGTTTGACATTTATGTGTAGATAGCATTGCTATTTCATTTCTAGAAGGCAAAACCAAAAATAGTATTGCCATTTCATGTTTTATATTCATAATTCTTCTTCTTCTTTTAAGTGATTAGTATTTATACAGACTTATTTTTTTAAAAAAAATTAACCACGGTATTTTAGTAATTTTGTTTGTTTGAAAGATATAACATTCAACTATAATAGTTCAATTACCATATGTTATTTAATTTTTTTAACTCATCTTTAATATCAAAAGCTGACAAAGTAAGAAAGTTAATTTTTACATTGTGGTTAAAAAAATACATATTATGGTTACCAATTTTAGTAGATTACATATGTATGATGAAAGGGAATATTTGTCCAGCAAACCTATCTTTATTTTATTAGTTTTAAAATTTTTTATGCTAAAAAAATTGTTTTTATTGTTTCATCAATTTTAAAGAGCCAGTTAGAATGTATCAATCATAGGCTGCAAACTTATCTCTATCAAAGCAAAAGTCATAGATGTTGGATGCATCGAATCGGAGTAAATCAATTTCGTAAATAGCGTAAGCCTATAGATAACCAAATCTAAAAAAGTAAAATGGTAATTTCGAAAATTTCATTATAACAAAAGTCAAAAAAAAAAAAAAACAACTGGAAATAGTAAAAGCAGTTATAAGAAGCGGTCCGAGCTTCTGGTAACCTGTTCGAAACAAAGCCCAATGTCAGGCTAGAGTGAAGAAAGCCACTCGCGCTGCGGATCTACCACGTGTCGAATAAAGAAATGTAATTGGATTGGCGTCAGATGAAAAAGCTAAAGTACGAATAAGAGACGCATAAAGGTAGACAGCGGCAGCAGGAGAGAGCGAGTAGAGAGAAAGAGGTAGACGAGAGAGTGAGGCGAAACGTCGTCGCTCGATTTAGTCCCAAAACGCGGGTGAAAAAGCAAAGGCAAAGATGACTAGGAAGAGAGAGATAGAGACAGAGAGAGAGAGAGAGAGAGGGTGTCTGGTGGTGGGTTTGTGCTTGGGTGTTTGGGTTAGGAGAGGGAGGAGATGGGTTCGTTTTGGTTGGTTTTTATTCTCTCTTCTCGTTTGTGGAGAGGAGAACACACCGCTCTTCGCTCTCTAAACAAACAAACACGCACTGTCTCTCTCTAAACAAAAACACTCGCACACACACAACACACACTCTCTCTCTCTCTCTCTCTAACAAAAGAAAAACAAAAACAGAAAAAAGAAAGCAACTCCTTCCCCAATTCTTCTTCCTTCTCTATCTCTCTCTGTGAATTCTCTCTGTTTTGTATTATTGACTTTGATCGTTGCCGGTGTGGAGAGGGAGGAGATTCTGGCGGAGTGACTGACGACGGTGTGGGAGGGGGAGGGGAATGAATGGGAATTCAGGCGGGGATTGCTAGACTGACGGCATGGTGACCGGAATTACATGGATTTCGATGCTGGAATTCCGATGTCCCTTGCGGCCGTGACCGAGGCTCCCTCGCTGTCACCTTCCTTGAGTCAAGGTCTGATTTGTTTTTTTTTTTTTTTTTTAATACATGTTAGCTTCTTTTTTTGGCATTGTTTTCTCTGTTTTTTGTATGTTTTCCTTGTTGTCATTGTTTTCCGTTGTTGCCAATTCTTAAAAAACCATCACTTTTGTCCTTCCTCTGCTGAATTTCGGTTTAATCAATATGCAAAATCTTTCGCTTTCCGTCAGTTTCGATTCGCAGAGCTTTGAATTTCGATATTCGCTGTTCTTCTGTTATTCAGAGATAGCAGATGCTGAGAATTTGTCCAAGTTTGTCGTTTTGGAACAAAAGCATTGTTATGCGTCAGTTTTATGGCGTTCTGGATAGGTGTTGGAACAATCTTCTTAATATTCTTTTGGCTCTCAGCCACTGCATAAAAGGATTTGGAATTGGTCAATGCGAAAATGTAAAAATTTCAATTTCAGAGGGCGTCTTTATTTATTTATTTATTTATAAGGATTAGCGACAGAGATTAAAAAAAAAAAAGAAGCTTGATCGCGAAAACGAAAATTTGATGTTACTTATATCTGTTTATTTATTTATTTTTCCTTGTATTTGGTGAAACCTTGAACCATGATCTGGTTGTTTCCAGTGGAAAGCGAAGCCCGGAATTTTTAAAAAATTTCGAAGTTATGGTTTTATGTTGTTTATACTAGACTTTATAAAAATTCCTTTTTACTTACTTTTTTTTTTTTTAAATTTTAAAAATAGATGGAACGTTTCTACTTAAGAGGTAAATGAATGCGCAATTCATGAAATGTGAAGAATTAAACAATTTTTTCTTTTTCAACCGCCTTTTCTCAAAACAATAACCGAAGCTTATACTTCAGTGCCATAGTTCTACATTCAATGCATTCAGTTTTAAGTGATTTTACGTGTACTTATTTATTTATTTTTTTCTTCTTCTTCTTTTTTCTGTGGATTACTGTGAGGTGAAAGTTAAAAATTTATATGCATCCCCAAATATTAAGGCTGTTGGGAAGATGAAAGGGAGACAGGGTTAATAGTTAAAGCTTGAAATGGTAGATTATATTGGACTCAAAATGACAATTTCTGTAGAATATTTCATTGTAAAATACTGCTCAATTATTCATTTTAGGTTCTTATTATGATTAATGTCCTAAACTCACCCATCTTGCATTATTTCAGATGCAATGTGGCAAATGAATTTGAGATCAAGTGAAACAATGGAATCTGGGCCCTATCCTGAACGACCTGGAGAGCCGGATTGCTCTTATTACATCAGAACTGGCCTTTGTAGATTTGGTGTGACATGTCGCTTTAATCATCCCCCTAACAGGAAGCTGGTATGATTGCAGCATGTTTGGGAATCTTTGCGAATCAGATTTAATTGCATTTATGAGATAATATTGGTATATCAAAAAAGCTAGTAGATATTTTAACCGCACTTGTATTATTTTTACATTTGTTTTTCTTTTGTTATATTTAATATATGCTTGTCTCTTCTGAATTGGGGGATGAAAGAAATTAGCCTTCTGACTTATCTGGTTCAGCAGTTAAAGAACTATTTAACATTTCTTTCTAATATAAATTCATGCACTCTCCTCTGCATATACTGCTTATGCTTCTTTGCACTATAGTATGTCTAATGTAAAGTGCAATTAATGCCTATCGCAGTAGAAGTTTGGCTCTTACATTTTGAATATATTCATCTTGACACCCTTTTTGGTATTTTGGGCAATTCAATACCTAACTGATCATTCTGTTTTCCACCAGGCTATTGCTACTGCAAGGATGAAAGGGGAGTTCCCAGAAAGAATAGGACAACCTGAATGTCAGGTACTTATTCTTTCTTAATTCCCTGTATAAATAGCAGTCACTTATTGAGTACCTAATAAAAAATGGAGAATTAGTTAAGAATACTTGGCAACCCAAAACATAGAGTAGATAGTATGTCTGTTTGATGTTACAAATATGTCGAACATTATAACTATTATTTTGATAGAATACAACCGACATACAGTGAACCAATATGCACTGCATCAGCTTATTGTTCAATAGCTATATTGTGCTCTATACTTCTATTACACGTGTTTGATTCTTTAATATAGTGTTACTATATAATACATATGGAACTGTTTATTATAATATGAAATTTTATAGCATGAGCATCTTATGGAAGCTTTTGTTTACAAAATCTTGGTGTCAAGATGAATGAGAATTTATTTCACCATACTATATGCTCAATAGCTTGGTCAACAGTTGAAATATCATGCCTAATATTCTAATGTCTTATTTTGTCATATTTACCATTTCGACTTTTCTATGATAGAAAAGTATAATAGAAGCTGAACAATTTTTTTAATGTACCTTATTTCATATATAAGTCTCTGTTTCCTCTCATTTTAATTGAATTTTTATTGAACATACTAATGATGTTGTTGAATCCCTCCAGTACTACCTGAAGACAGGAACTTGCAAGTTTGGAGCAACATGCAAGTTTCATCATCCGAGAGATAAAGCGGGGATTTCTGGAAGAGTTTCCTTAAATATTTTAGGCTATCCACTTCGCCCGGTTCGAATTTTATATTTCTCTGACTCGTTTATATATAACTTGATATACGTATAGGTTTTATGGCACATTATAGCTTTTCCGTTTGATTATCGTTTCTTGCTGTGTTGAGTGTTTAAAATGTCGATTGCTTACTTTAAAGTATATATAGAGGTTTGGGATAAAAAGAAAAGAAGAATCATTATGAATAAGGTGTTATGATGATATCATTCAATATTTATCTGTAACATATAGAATAGGCATTCTGGTTCTATTCATGCTTTCAGGTATGTTGCAGACCTGCGAGAGTCTTTAAAATCTCTTACATGTTATTTTATTTTATTCTATTTTTTTTTTAAAACTTAAGAAAAAGTGTAACAACGCTTCTTAGGTTTGGTGAAATAAAATTGATTTTTTATATTTTGGTTTCCCTTTATTTAATGCAGAGTGAGATTGAATGTGCCTATTATTTAAGAACTGGACAATGCAAGTTTGGAAGCACTTGTAAATTCCACCATCCACAACCAAATAATATGATGGTTTCAATGCGTGGTTCCCCCGTATATACTACTGTCCCCTCTCCTACTACTCCTGGACAACAATCATATCCAGGAGGAATTACAAACTGGTCTAGAGCGTCTTTTATTCCAAGTCCACGCTGGCAAGGTCCATCTAGTTATACACCTCTTATCTTACCTCAGGGAGTTGTATCAGTCCCTGGCTGGAATGCATACAGTGTAAGCTATAGTGCACCCTTTATTGCAAAATACTACAATGCACAGTTTCATATTTGTTGAGAGAAGACAGGGATATTATAACATAACTTGACTTCTCTTCATGGAGAGAAGTCATTCATATTGCTTCATTGATTGCTTGAATAGCAATAAAACTTGTGAACTGCTAGAAAGTATCGATCTTATTGGATAATCATTTTTTCAGGGTCAGGTGGGGCCAGTATCATCTTCAGAAAACCAGCAAATAGCTGGAAATAGCCCAATTTATGGAACTCCGCGCCAGAGTGAACAAAATGCAGCATCTCAAGGGACATTTTCTCAATATCGTTCTAGCTCTGTACCTGTAGGGTTCTATGCATTACAGAGGGAAAATGTTTTCCCTGAGAGACCTGGCCAGCCTCAGTGCGAGTTTTACATGAAGACTGGAGATTGTAAGTTTGGAGCAGTTTGTAGATTCCATCATCCTAGAGAGAGGCTCATTCCTGCTCCAGACTGTGTCTTGAGTCCAATAGGCCTTCCTTTACGACCAGTGAGTTATATTTTTCAGTGGCATTCTCTTATGTAAAAATGGATTTTCTGCTGGATTTGTCATACTTTTGAAGTTTCTTTCTTTCAATATTTTATGATTCTTTCATAAGGTCTTGCACTGGAGTTTCTCTTTGGTTTCTGAATTGATTTTGAAAACCTTCCCCTATCTCCCTCCACCTCACAATATCGTATGTGAGCAACAGGGCTTGCTTTGACTTGATTGTTTGAGATACTCTGAAGTGCAGACGTAGGAAAATTTTTCTTATAAATACAGTGGTCCCTTGCAAGGACTAGTATGTGGCTGGAGAAATTGTATTAAATTCCAAAAATCTTTTTTCGGATGCTTATTTGCATTGTAGTATTAAAAGGGAATTATAGTACAACTTGAGATGATTTGGTGCATAACAGACACTGTGCTTAATTTTCAACAGGGAGAACCTTTGTGCATCTTCTATTCTCGTTACGGCATCTGCAAGTTTGGTCCAAGTTGCAAGTTTGACCATCCTATGGGTATTTTCACATACAATCTCTCTGCAACTTCTTCAACTGATACCCCAATCCGGCGTTTGCTGGGGTCATCATCAGGGACTGCTGCATTAAATTTATCATCAGAAGCACTTGTTGAAGCAGGATCAAAGCCCCGGAGACTTTCATTATCGGAACCCAGACAGATGTCTTCTGGTGATGAGAGTACTGAGACCGAAAGCTGAAACCTGCTTCAAGAAATGAGCCATTTACTTTTTACAATCTTTTGGGAGATAAACAAGAGTTATGTGTAAATTCATTTCCAATTGCTGGAGATGTACAGAATTCATGTCAAGTTGATTCTGTTCTTCTGAAAATACATTTCAGTTGACAAACAACTTTCTGATTTTCATATTGCTGCATTGTATAAAAATTTGAATTGTCACATTTGGTAAAACCCAACGTGAACATTTCATCTGTTTCAAAGCCTCATGTTTCCTGATTTATTTCCCCGGTGTTATATGTAAAAAGCATTTATTTTGCTAATTTTGATGGCCTCACGCATTACATTGAATCTCCATTCTAGTTGCCCAGGTTTGAAATGCCCTCTTCATGTTCACCCTCTTCCTCTTGGAGTTCGTAATCTTCACTATCTTCCTATTCAACCTCTGATGCCTGCAAATTATAATATCAGTTCCTGTTATGAAAAGAATTATTAGTAACTATTCCCTAAATACTGTTCTTTTTTAATTTTTTTGGCAGAAGTCAATATTGGCCTAGTGTTGGTTTGAGGAGTACGTGACTGAAGCAGCAGAAAAGTGGAGTTAAGATGCTCATATTCTCATCCAATGCAGTTTTTGAACTTTCCAAACTACAAATTTTAAAGGTAATTTTTCTTTGTACAAAATTTTCTCAGCTGGCTTCATTCTGCGAGTTTTCATATAAATAATTTTCAAGATCAAATGAGACCTAGAAATATCCTCTAGTCCTGTTTTAGAAGTCATTTGAATTTTAGGTATACTATCATCATTGGCAAGTCTGGTTCACTTTCTGGCTATACTTTAGCAACACGGATGTCATTTTGAAGTTTAAACTTTCAACCTTTATGTCACTGCCTCTTAACTGTTTTGCCTTTTGAGTCATTTTACAGACTCTACCTGGTTTTTTAGTTAGTACCGTCAAAGTTGGATAAAAGTTTGTTGAGCCTGGATCAACATTGAAAAAACAAAGAGAGCGAAAGCCAACTAAGAGAAGCATAGACCAATCTCAGCTTGAGAAAGCTTCAGCTACTATGCATTGGAGAAATTTGGAGAAGGGTAAAAAACTCCAACTAACTAGATAGGCAATCGTTGTTGTTTCCTCAATTGCCATTTTATGCCATAAAAGAATTAACCCGGGATGGGAATCTTTCCAAAGATGTTCTTGTTATCATAGACGAACAGTGGGTTTACATAGGAAGCTTCTTGTTATCTATTGCTGAGGTGATTGTTTTGGAGTTAGGTTTGCACGTTAAGCATTAAATTAATATTGATGTTTGCTGTTGTTTTTTAGCTCCCTTTGGCTAGGACAGCCATGGTAGGACGTGGAGGGAATGATTCCCACTGAAGCTTCAAAGAGAATGCCATATTTAGTGTAAAGTTCAAAATTTGTGGGTACATTTCGATAATCAACATGTTGCTTTTTTTGGGTGTTGAATGGTATAAACGTGTTTAACTTGGAAGTATCACAACAAAAATCCATAAGATTTTAGGAATGGCAAGTAATTTTTTCAACGAGTCTCCTGGTAAATCATTCGGGTGGTAATGTTATTAATGTTTCTGAAGTCGAATTGTGATAACATTTAAGCCATGGAAAGCATTTTTATCAAGCAAAAGAGAATAGAGGAAAAAAAGAAAAGAAAAATTCGTTTTAGTGGAATTTGGGCTTGCAGCTGAAACATCAGAAAAGTGTAAGAAATTCCCACTTATAAGAGCATGAATTATCACATTGACCCAGAGTTATCAACATTGTTGGATAACCATTCATAAATAAATAAACAAACAAATAAATAAACATTGTTTTGATAACCACCATTAAATTGATAGCAAGTTTCAGCGTGGTATCTTTACCAAAAAAAAAGTTTCAGCGTGGTATAATAACTTGAAGACTATAAATTAGCTTATATTGTACCCTTCACTTTATAATATGAAATTAATATTCATTAAATTTGTATGTATCCAATTTATGGGATTAGAGAAAATCCTGGGCCAGGCCTAGCACTTTGACGTTACATTTGTACCTGGGCCAGGCGCACTCTGGAATTTAGCCCTATTGGGATATTGTTTTCAGTCATCATGATTCATGAGAGTTAATAATATATATATATATATATATATATATTTTTTTTTTTTTCGTAAGAGGGTTAAATGCTTGGATATGCAAAGAAAGAGTCATATAGAAGTTAGGACTTATGATTTACAAGGCAATAGTTGCATTTTCAGCTTGTCCTTATATTATACAACCTGGACTGTCCAAAATTTGCCAGTATAATATATGAACACACACAGAGATCTGGAAATAAGACTTTCAGTTATTATTTATTTTTAAGCAAAGGGATAAAATGGACATTGTCGATAAAATATATTGTGAATATCGAGTTATGACATTCACTTAAATTCTGGCATTAAAGAGAGAGCGCTTAAATTTATGGTCCAAATATGTGTACTGTACAGGCTTAACAGCACTTGCAAATACACAGGCAAAAAAAAATAGAAAAAAGAGGAAGAAGATGTTAGGAAATAGGATAAATAGTTATAGTAAGTAAAGAGTAATTAACCCCCAATGCCACGTGGCAAAGGGTCTTAGATTTTTACATGCTTTTTTTTGGGTAAAATTTTACAGGCTTGGTTTGAGCACACCAGTATGAATTTATGAGATTCACACATATGGAAGGGAAAGGAAGGAAGGAAGAAAATGCAACAAATCCTCTCTCCAAAACTTCTTCTCCTAAACCCAGAATCCAATTTCCTTCTTTTTTTCGAAATTTTTTCCCTTATAATCTCCGAGACCCATTTAAGAGACCCGCAATCTAATACCAGCTGAAACAAAGGAAAAAAAAAAAAAAAAACTCCATTTATGATACACCAAATCAAGACCGCTGTGGAAAAGATCAAGACCCACATTCTCACTCTTTCCGAATTCCCATAAAACTTTTGCCAAACACACAGACACAACACATACACACTAACCCAAAGTACCAACAATCTCAAGAAAACCTATCATGCCTGCATATGGGGTAATCTTTTCTCTCATTTTGCTGCTCTTCTTCACTAGTAGTTTGATCACTAGCACTAGCAATGAAGCAAGTTTGGCCCAAGTGAGTGTTTCTTTTTTCTTTTTCTTTTTCTTCTCTTTTTTTTTTTTTTTTTTTTTCCTCTCTCCCCTCCTCCCCCACCCAAAAAAAAAATTAAAAAAAAGCATCCACCTTTTCTTTTTCACAGATCCCTTTACTTTTCTCTTCAAACTTGGTCATGATTTTTTTGTGGGTATTCAGTGGATTGAATGTTTTGTTTTTTTTTTATGTGGAGGCAAATGGGTCTACGGTGGCTGTGAAGGGCGTTGATGTGCCTCTGGTGCCACTAGCAGATGCAGGGAAGGTGGAGATGATGGTGATGAATGAGAGTAGAAGGAGGTTGGGGAGCTTCCAGATATGTGCTCTGTGTACTTGCTGTGGAGGAGCTAAAGGTCTCTGCTTGCCATCTCCTTGTTGCTATGCCATCAATTGCAACATTCCAAACAGGCCTTTTGGTTTCTGTTCTTTCACTCCAAAGACCTGTAATTGCTTTGGATGCCATATCTAACTCTCTCTCTGTCTCTCTTTTTTTTTTTTCCTCTCTCTCTCTCTTGCTCTCCATAATTTATAATTATATTGTTTACTTTTGGGGTCATCTCGATTCTATGTTGGGAGTGTGATTGAGGAAGAATATATGTTCTTGATTTGTTTGTTTATAGTATGGGGTTTTTTTTTTTTTTTTTTTAAATCATATTTTTATTATAAGGGGGAGCTGCTATCTCCAGGTCAGTGTTTTTGCTATCTCTAGTGGGATTCTGGGATTTGTCCAAAAAAATCAATTTTTTGCAGGAAATAGCAATGCCTGGAGATAGCACCATGCCAGGATTGGCATACTTTAGGGTATTTGAGGAAGCATCATCCTTGTTAATGGAGCTATTGGAGCTTATGATCATTTATTAACTTTTTCAAAGAAATATATATTAATGTAGAACTTATCTTTTTTATTTTCTTTTTCTTTTTCTTTGGTGAAATATTAATGTAGAACTTATCAGTAGGTCTGTGTGAGCGAGACACTCATGACAAAGATTAAAGATTTTAATTTATCTATTATTTTAGTCAAGTTTTCTTACATTTTCAATTTCTTTATTTATTTTTTCTTATTCTGTTAGTGGGTGATAGCCAATTCCCAATAGACGAAGAATTTTATTATTTTAAACAAACACAGTGGCTTATTGTTTCCACTAATATATTCCTGTTTTCACTGTACACTTGCATTTGGTGTTTAGCGGAAAGTGAACTGCTTGTTTCCTTCCTGTATTCCCTGCTCTCTGCTAGAAATAAAAAAAAAAAAAAAAAAAAAACAATAGTAAAACAAAAGAGGGCAGAAAAAAAAAATTGTTATTTGTCCTGATAATTACTGATAGCATAGGTAGTTTATGTGGATCATTCGCTTGGTTTTAATTTTGATTGACTTTTGATAAGAAACTCAACAATCACATAGAACTGAATCATTGTTATTCAATGAGATAGATAGCAATTTTTAAAGATCAGAAGGGATATATGTTTTTCCAATCCTCCAACTGATTATGTTTTGATCTGATAGGTTCCAGGATTTGATAAAACTGATCTGCCTCCTTGGTCTAGACAAAGAGGGAGATGCGTTGGTAGTAATTTAATTTAATTTATTTATTTATTTATTTTTTCTATTGCCTAAAATAGATGGCATTGCTCACTGTTGATGCAAAAAGCCTTAAACAGATAGGTTTTAATTGTATGTGGATAAGATTGATGTCATGGTATTAATGCAAGTAGGTGTAGCCAACTCAAAAATATTGAGGTGGGTGGTTGTTGGGTAGGTCAATTAAGCCTTATACACTATCTTGCTACACTTCTAACTTGTAAAAGAGGTCTAATAATTCTTAAAGTGACCATTAGTAATGAATGCTTTAGTGTTTTTTTGTTTTTCCAGTTTGACACTTGAGGATTAGGATGATCTGAGTCATTTGACTCATTTCTGACCTGTTTGCCTGCATGTCAAAGATGTATGACTAATTCGGTCATGGTTTATTTTTATTTGTTTAGTTATTTATGCTTTTGATTGCTGAATATATGTGTAATTAATCCTTACTTCAAACACTAGACTGGTAGGTGAAATCCTCGCTGATTCTCAAGTTTGTGTATATTTTTTGTGAGACAGGTATGTTACTATGGTTAGTTTCAATACTCCTGAAGTATTGACTTTTTCGATACTCATATCATTGAGTTTATAATATGTGGAAACTCTTATCATTGAGTGTTTGTTGATGTCAAAGTATTCTACATGCCATAAATTCAATGGCATTAGTACCTAAAAGTCAAGACTCCAAGAGTACTATTTTTTTTTTTTTCAATTTGTGGGGCTTATGGAGGGATATAGACATTGCAGTAGGGGTTGGAGCCGTATATGATTTTGGTGTCTTGAGAAGTGTGTTTTGGGAATCTCATTGACCTCATTTTGTGATGACAATTTGCAAACAACCCATGTGCTTCTCAAAGGACAAATAACAATCAAAATTGTGGGCATTTTTTCATCATGCCTTGGCAAAAATTTATTTTGGAACTTATCTGGCTTTGTATAGATGAGGTCACGTTTTAATTATTGAATTCTCACGTATATATTAGAAGTAGAGGCATCATGGCCAATTTGCCTTCCATATATTTTTATATGTTATAAATTATTCCATATTTTTTTACATGTTCTAAAATCTAAATGCATGTGAAATGTACTACAATGAAGTCAAACACATGTTTTGGGATGATCTTTCATGAAGATTGGTTCTTGCCAAAATCGTAGGCAAAAAAGGAAGCAATTATCCCATTTCGAATCCTCTATTCCCAATATTAGAAAAAATAAATTTAAAATAATTATATCCATATATTATAGAGATCATGCCAATATGGAATCATTTATGAATTTAATTTAATTTTTGTTTTGTTTTATCATCAAGTATCGTCAGCACAGCTAGTTTTAATCTCGATCGAGCTACAGTCAAGTTTAATCACAAAGAATTTTTTGAACGGTGTCTTTTTTATTTATATGATACTCGAATCTGAAATTTCATACTTAAAAGATCTGAGTATTTTCCATTTAAACTAACATACGTTGGTAAGAATCATTTATTAATTTAGGGTATTTTTAGTTGATATTACGGGATTGATGGAAAATTAATTGGATAAGGAAATTGCTGGTTAGTTTTTGGTGGCCTATATCAATTATTTTTAAATTAATATTTTGATCACATGAGTCAAAAGAAAAAAATGCCAAACAAATAAATATTATCTTATTTTTATGATAGCTGATGCGATAAAGCTTAATAATCAGCGATGAATAAATGTATAATTTTATTTTCCAATGAGAATAAAATAAAATTAGATAGGTAAAAAGTCTTCAAGTACATAAATTACAACGATGCAACAAAAAAAAAAGTATATATATATATATATATATATATTTTGGTGAATGAAAAAGAAGTGTATAGGTTCATAGTATGGCATGCTTAATTGCAATAATCAGTATATCTACCTTTCTACTGAAGCTTTATAAATTGGTTTCCATCGATTATGGATAAGCAACATGAAAAATTTAAAGTTATATTGGTTCGTCAATGATTACACATCTAAATTCATAGTTTTCAATTCCTAAAAAAGCATTTGAGTTTTTTTATTTTGTTTTATTCTGTATTTCATATTATTAACAATGTTAAACCAAAAACAATAATTATAAAAGTAAAGCTGAACCGGTTAGATAAATTAAAAACAGCTTTTCATAGCATTATAAAAATAGCTTTAAAGGTATTTAGGCATTGAATGAAAATTTATTGAAAAGGGATTTATCAGAAACTCATATGCCAAAAATTAATGTAAGATGTACATTCTACAGGTCAGCTGCAAGGCCATCAAGTTATTCGTGAAGCATCACTATTAAAGTAGATTTAGCATTTAAGAGTTCACTTATAAGTTTTCTATAACCATTTTTTTTTATATGTATAAAAATATATACAAATATGAATCAATTTAATGATTATTTCAGTTTAAATTTAGTGGGGTTTTTAATATATTTGATAGCAAATTATTATAATTAATCATGGTGTGATAATGGTTTCTTTCCTTCTAGAGAAATGCAAATTTCAACCCAATTATTATGAACCAAACTGAGATTGAAAGAGGTGGGTCTTCAATGGCTGCTTTCAAATTTCTCATATACGAATTTGACTTTGTTGCGAAAAGTGTGAACCAGTTGTAAAGGTAATTTAACCTTGCATAGGTTTGTCAAAACTCATACTTGTCTCCTTGTGTTATACCTCGAAATAGGTGAGTCAGCTGTGAAGCTCAATCATTGTTTTTTACTATTTTTCTTTTTCAATTTTATAGCTAACTCCAAACATAATCTTGTCAGGTCCCATGAATCTTCTTCTTTATTTTTCGTTAACAAACAAAAAGGAAAATATTCAATCTTACAATTCAGTCGGTAAGCATGTAATGTTAATATATACGTATACATATATATAAATATATTGAATAAAAAATTTCTTTCATAGTTTATTAGAATTTTGTAAAACTTGTGAATTTGCTTTTATTTTTCTTCAAATATGAGAAAGTGATAGATATTCTTTATTCTGGTATTAATTATGGTGGGGGAAAAAAAAGCTTAGTGTAAATGGGTTATAAGATGAGGGACTTGGAGGGTGTTAATAGAGTAGGACAGGGGAGATACAGAGTTAGGTTAATAGAATTCAAGTCTTCCAACTCCCTGAGGTTTTGGTGTTAAAATATTGCATGAGAGCCTTGAGCTTGTGGGGTTGCCTAAATTCTAGCATGTGATTTTTTGGTTTTCTTTTGTAAGCAAATCAATGTCATTTACTGTAGGAAAACAAGTATACTTAATGATATCAACTACACAGATTGAATTTGATTATAGATTTATAAATCTGAAATTGTGGAAGGAAAAAACAGAATTTTGTCAGATGCTACTTTTGAAGCCCAAATCAAGTTCTAAGAAAATTCTAATTTTATCCCCTGGGTGAAGCCCTTGCAATTTAGCCCAACTGAGAACTTTGGTTTGATCTTGACTCAGATTAAGGATTTAATGATTCTCTCTTATCTTAAAGACTACATTGACCCTTTTTTTTTTTTTTTTTAATTTGTGTAAAACAAACATCCTTTTTTCTTTATCTTTTATTACACCATATATTAACATGATCAAGGAATATTCTTTTCTGTGAAATAAAAAAATGTAAACTTTATATAACTTCTCTATTAGGATAAAAGAAATGTATTTAACCCAAAAAAGGATAAAAGAAACGTAGTTCTGGCTCATACCTATAACATTTACATTCAATGAGAAAGCAAAATGAATGAATTACACAGTTTGAATCCATGAACAAGGTAAAAAGACCTTTGAACTCGATTACAAAAGAAAAAGATAAAAATATTTTATGTTCCTAAAACTCTACACGCTATCGATCTTGGTGCCCAAGATCCTTGAAGAACATCAGACAACTGCTCTGGCCTTGTGCTGTAGTACATTCTTTGGATGTGCATGTTGTATAAGAATAGTACATATTTTACATGAACTTTTTACAGTACCCACATAAAAAAAGTAAAAAATAAATAAAAATAAAAATTATATGCTCTCTGCTTGCTATTGGTATTGATCAACCCAACATTTATCCTCTTCAGCAGCCTTACTCCATCGTTTCTTGAAGATATCTAATTCCCTATATGATTGCCTTCTCACCTGCAGAACAAGATTTTTAGTCCTTGTGCATACGTTTTAAGAATTAAATTGCCTATACCAGTCCACTTAAACAATAAGAAAAAAAGAAAGAAGAAGACAGAGAAAGTCAGTTTAATATTGTAACTTATGTTTCAGAACTTACATCGTATCTGTGGTCCAGTGGATGAGAACGGTGGGATGATGCCTGCTAAAGGCAAGTTAAAAACACTCATTTTCAGTTAAAATTAAACAACAACAAAAAAATAAAGATAGTAGTCTAGAAATAACATATTGAAACCTTTGTGCTTGTAGTATTTTTAATTTTAGAAGTCCGGTTCTTTACTGATGAATCTGTCTGCATAAGAACATTTGTTGGCACTAACGTCAGACCACAAATTTTCTTATAGAGAAAGAATTCTGGAATTATGCTATTCCTAGTGGCACTAAGCTGTGGTTTAATTTGTAACTCGTGTTTCATAACTCACATCAACTCTGTGGCCCTTTGAATTAGAAGGGCTGACGACTCATGTGAATATGTTAATCTTTAATTTGATACATGTGTTTCATAACTCGCATCAACAATGTGGTCCATTGAATTTAAATGATTCGACGATGCATGTGAACAACATGTAAACACTCACAACAAAACAACACAAACAGAATTGGATGTTCAAAATCAATACCGAAGTCTCTGTGCTCATAATATCTGTACTTTCAAAAGCCTGGCCCTTAACTGAAGATTTTGCCTGCATTGTAACATTTGTTGTTAGTATTTTGATGTCAAACTGCATATTGGAAATCATAGTTTTTTATTATACTACTGCCAGGACAGCACTGGCATACGGACAGTAATCTTCTTTCAAGGAAAGAATTCTAAAAACTATGCACCAAATGACATGAGTTTATCAGTAGCAGAGTCAGTTTTACTGTTAACAGCATCATATACTTTTTTTTATTTTTATTTTTATTTTTATGAAAACTTTATATACTTACATATATTTATATTCTTTTTGCATGTAATGGATTCTAAACCTTTGGGATCCACTGAATGGATTCATGTGATCCAACAAGACTATCAGTGACACCTTTAGCTTAACCACAGCTTAAAGACAGATTGTTTTGCTAAAAATTATAGTAAAGGACAGTTATTTCTGACCTCATTTCCATCCATGCCTCCCAGTGTAGGGCGACCATAATGGATTATGTACTCAGCATCAACAACACCAACATTTTTGGTCCGATCACCCTAAAAAATATTCAGTTACAGGAGTCAGACAAAGGTCTCTATAATTGTAAGAATGCAATAACTAATATAATGGTGCAACAGATATCACAAGAAGCTTGCCTGTGCACAATAACCAAGTTGCATATCTAGGCCCCATGCATGGATCAAGTCATTCTGAAAATAAAACAATAGTTAGACTAATAGATATATAGGATGGACTATGCGACATTATTAATAAAGTAGACATGACCAAACCTGGATCATATACCATACACAGCGCCATGCAACTGTTGAAAAAACAGGGGCCATCATTTCTATCCATCTGCAGCATAGATTTTTATTTGGTTTCGTTGATCAGATTAACTTAAATAACTGAAACAGTTAAAACTTATAATGATGAAAGAAGTGGAATCTTATTTATCCAATCCAGATAGAATAGGTTACTATTTTCAACAATCAATACAAAACTAATTCTTTAAGCGATATGAAACAGGGTAGTTTAACTGCAAACAGATTCTTACCCAGTGCATGGAGGAGCAGTACTGCTGGCATCGCAACCTTTCCCATTTACACCAGGCTTGTAAGTCCTTCTGCAGATGAAATATACCAAAAACATTTAGAAACTGGCGTACCAGAGTAGCCAACTACCACAGGGCATGCTTCATATTGACCAAAACCAACAATAGTTAAGCATAGCTTTGTAACATTTTAATCTTAGTGGAACCAACAGTAACTGGTTTTAATGCCAGTAAAAAAAAAAAGAGTGCATTGTGCAATAACATATAAATAAATATATATATATATATATATATATATATATATATATATAAATCGGACCCTTGGAACCATTTAGCTAGGTCAATATCAACTTCTGAAATTTATTGTTTAGAAGTTTTGAATGATCAATGGATACCAAAGTCAATTGAGGTGAAGTTCTTATAACAGGCAGAATATGAAATTAATCTAATTTTTGTGCCATATGTTCTAGATAAAACTGAACTGACAATAACTAGTTAAAGGTGTTACTATTCCACCATCCACAAACAGACTCCAATATTACTGATTGTACATGAAGAGTTAGTAAGCTACGACTTAGTAACTTAAAACAGAAATACAACTGTTAGCAAGAAAATAAAGTTAAAAAGAGACCTGTGAACTATTGATCTCCTCCCACGTGTAGTAATTTGATGATGCAGCTCTACTGATTTGTAACGATCAAGTGCTGGCTGGGATATTTCAAGCCCTTCGCTTTTAATGATAGACAAATACCTGCAAGAGACGGATAACAAGTATTAAGTTTAATGCGTTAAAGTAAATAAGTCACTACAAATTAATGAAGCTTTTTTCTGTTTCTTTTTTTTTTTCTGTCTTCTTTTGGTGGCCAACATACCTTTCAGGATTGAAATTTTCAACTCCAAGGTCTTCATCCCAGAGAAAAATGTGACTATATTCAGCAACTATATCAGGATGTAAGAACCGCTTGGCAAACCACCTAGGCATCATGAAAAACCAATGTTCAACAGAACATTTTATGAAGCATGCAACTTTAGATATAAATGATATTATGACTAGAAGACCACGAGTTCTTACCATTTAGTCTGATTGATTGCAGATACATGTATAACATGATCATTCCACTCAAAACCCTTCCACCCATCATTATTACCATCATAGTGGAAAAGCATTACCACAAACTGACTAGATAGAAACTGCAAAATAGTGGATAAAGAGAAATTACCCATAAGGATATGAAGAAGAATAAAAGTAACTAGAGCCTATAAAAATTTCCTTTTACCTTTCTGACCATTTTATTGATCAAATCCTTTTGCTTTATCCCAACAGCAACCGCAAATAAACCAAGTGAAGAGTTTGCATCTTTCTGGTATAAACAGAGTGGAAATGGATATTATATAGGACTTGGAACATATATTAGGCCAGAAAACTATCCATAAGCTGAGTAACCAAAGTAACTGTTGCGGATATCTAGATTCCAAGTGTAGGTTTATTTAATCAGCTATAAAAAGTAGAAAGGGAAGTAAGAAAGAAAAATATGGAATTAAGAAAGAAAAAGATAGAATGAAGTGATTTATTTAAAATGCTGTGCAGTGAGAACGAATAAGCAAACTTATATGGAGAGCACAAAACTAAAGTTTTTATTCACTTTCCAAATAGCTAGAATCGATTTTAACTTCAAAATTTCAGGCACCTGTGCTGAGAATATCTATATTTTATAGAACCAAACATTTTTTTTACTAAGATGTTTCACACATGGTGAACAGCATAGTCTCATATTTCAAAAATTAGTTAAAATGATAACAACAATAATAACTTGACTTGTCAATAATCAGAAATTGAACTGTAACCAATCCATAACCTCATAAACCATACCTCTGGAAAACCCCACAATGGCCGCAATTCCAAATTAGAATTGGTAGAGACAATACCTTCAGGTAATGCCTCACTTCCATAAGGCCTGCATCGGTTCTAAAATAGGTAAAGAAAACATAAGTAACAAAGACCAACATTTCATAAACATGCAAGTCAAAAACTAATGTGAGGAATTATTTTGACGATTAAACAAATTAAATAAATAAATGAACAATAAAAAAGAAAATAATAATAATGTATATAACAATATGAGAGATAAACAAACCTCGCATTTGTTGGACTTAAAATTCTGCAGACTACCAGTGATTCCCCATATTGATAACTTCTAGACAGCAGGGACAGAAAGAAACATTTGAAATATTCACAAAGCACTTTAGTGGAATCCAGAGTGTAAAAGATTAGATGACAAGACTTGAAAATGCATAGCATACTTGCTTGTAGTCTGGTACTATGAACGCACTCCCTAAGAAGAAAACAAGGCAAAGCAAAGAAGCTGCAGGAAGAATGGTACAAAAGCATGATCTCCTACTTTTTGAATCTCCAAGTAAATATACCTGAAAAGAAGAGGGTAATTCAAAAACAAGACGAGATGAGCCAAAATACTTTGACTACATAGACAATGCCTTCCAATGGTCTTGCCGCAAAAAAGGTAAATATAAACTAAAATAGAATTCCTTACAATTTCATCCGAAGGGAGCTGTTGCAGCTCACTAATAACAAGAAACTAACAAAAACTAGAAAATACCATATGAAATATATAGAAAGAAGAAGATGCAACTGTTATACTATGTATGGTAAGTGATATGCTATCATCCAACACAGGGTGGGATTTGGGACTCTCAGATGTCTATAGTTTTTTAAGCAAGGCCTACTTGGTTGGATAGCAATGCAAATCCACCATTCAACAATTAACCACAAAAGGCTTCAGCCAGATTTATGTAAGAAAACTTCTCTTAATTCGCTGAAAAGTTCCTCACTAAAAGTAGCAAAGCAAGCACCTAAAATAGTGTTTCACAAAAAAAAAAAAAAAAAAAAAAAAAAAAAAAAAAAAANAAAAAAAAAAAAAAAAAAAAAAAAGACCCTCATAAGGAACTTGCAACCATCAAGCAGGATAGACCAGACCTTTGACAAAATCAATTTCTCAACTCTAAGAGCCAAAACTTATAGCTTTCTTTGAGACCATATGGTAGGAAAGATTTGAATTGCAAGTAGTTTATCTCTAATTCTATTTAGAATTTTCCCCCTTATATTATGATTACCATTTCTAATACAAGAGACAAACTTCAATGAATAAAATTCCTACACAGGAATTGACAGAGCCATCATTATAATTTAAAGAAAAACAACACATTTATCTATTTGTATGCTTATAATCAGAACTCCTACTACTCCGTGAAAAATTGCAATTTACTTAGCTAAAAAAAAATTGAAAAAAGAAAGAGTAAAGCAGAGATTTTGAACAGTACAAAATTGGGTAAAAAGTAAAAAAAGGAAGAGGGTTCATACACATTTAGAGAACTTCATATTGCATTGAAACTCCAGAGAACCCACCGAGAGAAATAATGTAAGAAGCTGTAGAAGCACCCTGTTTTTCTGTGTTTGGCCGAAAATGTAAAACCAATATGTTGCAGAAGAAGATGTTGTTGATCAGAACTCACAAACCCAGAAACTGTTTTTTTCTTTGTAAATACTTTCAACTAATTTAATTGGACATGTAGGATTGATGAATCAAAACCTGAGACTATACTTGTAAGATTATAGAAAAAAGAGAAAGCCAAACAAAAAGAAAAAGATATCATTAGGGGACAGAGAAAGTCATTAAGTTTAGAGAGAGAAAGTTTGAAATACAGGATAATTGGGTTGTTTAAGAGGCAATCCGAATACCACGGGTAATGTCAAGAAAACGATAGGGAAATGGCTTACCACGATCTTCTTATTCTTAATTCTTTTAACTTAAAATAAATAAATAAACATATATGAACTAAAAAACAAAATTAAAGTTTTAAAAAAAAAAATTGAGAGAAACTTTAAACAAAGAATTTTACTTTGTTCTTATGCCACGGTCGAAAGGAATCATTTTGTCAGCATTATGGGTTTCGCATATTTCTTGGGGGTTTTTTTTTTTCTTTTTAGTTTTTGCAATTAGGCCACTTGATTTCTGAGATTCTGCACATTTTTCCCTTTACTTTTTTACTTTCAACAAAACATTTACTTTTTTTTCAAAAAAAATTAAAAAAGTACACTTGCTTTTGTAATTAGGCTCTTTATTAATAATAAATACTCTATATTCTGTATTAGTATTTATATTCTGATTTAAACTCAATATTCTTTAAATATTAATTTGAGAATTTTTAAAACGCCCAATTTATAGAAATCTTATTGAGGGTATAGCTGTCAATGTTATGAAATTAAATTAAATACAATAAATATCATATTAGGCTGCAGTCCAATAAAAAAAAAATTAAAGAAGAGAGAGATTTCCTTCTAATTGGATTGTTTATGTATAGGACACATTTAAGTGTGTTTTTTTATGGGACATGAACAGCACACCTAACCTATGATACTGACACCATCACATAAAAAAAGAGTATAATTCTAGGAGGTTGGGTCCAATTTATAATTATAATATTGTTGAAGGTTTATATTTGTAATAATAAGGAACTTTCTTATTTTATACTCTGTTCTTTAAAATAAATAAAAAAAGAAAAGGAAATGACATGTGGTAGGTTTTCAAACCACCCACAATATAAATTATTCAATAAAATTTTAAACATTAGTTATAAATTAAGGACGAATTCACTAGGATATGTACGTATTATATTGTCCATATGATTCTATAGAATTAGAGAAAAGATAGATATCATTGCTCAGAGAATGAATGCAAAATAGACATGCAATTTTATATAAACAATTTTGTTTTATATATCTTAAATACTAATTATTATCCATAAAGTTCGTTATTTTATTATTTGGCATATTGTACTTTACATGTTGATATGATGATGTATATCTCAATTATTGTAAAGATTAGTAATTATTATGAAATTTTATTTATAAAATGAAGTAAATTAATTCTACATATGTGTCGTATCAAAACCAAGATGATGAACACTTTTTTTTCTTTCAAAAAAACTAATCACTAAATTAATATTATTACTAGTTTGTTAGTAATTTTAAACACTCAATTTAAAGGGAAAAATAAAATAAAAAACAACTATCTCATAAAATAAAAATTAATTATATTTACAATTTAAATATATTGTCACAACATTTATATATAATTATTGTACGATAATATGATATAATAGATTATTTATAAACAAAATATTCAAAAATATTTATTTTTAAAATTTATATATTTTATTTTATTACCCTGTAATATTATAAATAATTATGAATAATTAAACTTACATCATACATAATAAATAAAAATTAGAAAGGATGGGAAATATGGTTGCAAAAACTTATATATTTGATAGTAATGCTCCATTTGTCAAATTTGTTAAGCACACCGACACACAACCGGATTTTCTTGGTTTCCGAGCATAATCATTAATGGAAAAGGAAATAAAAAAGCTTTTCTTTTTTGGGTGAAGGAGGTAATAAAAAAGCTTACGCTTGAAGTTTGATTAAAAGAGAAATTTAGAATTACTTCATTTTGGAAGGTAATAGGTATCACAGTCTCATTTTAATTTGGTTTTCGTTATATTTTTGCAAGTTTCATGTGTAACTAACTGTCAATGTTGTTTGGAAATTTCAATTTGATATTGTTGAAAGAAATTAAATTGAAAAGGATAACAGCCAAATAAAAAGAAAAGAAACACGCTTTTTTTTTCGTATTTAAGAAAAAATCAAAAGGACACATCGATTAAAGTAGCTATTCAATGGACGCACGATACCCAGTTCATTCAAAAAAAAGAAAGAAAAAAAATGAGGAAATTAAAAATAATGATATCACATGCAAAAATAAAGTAACAATATGTTAAATTTTAATTCTCAGTCAACATTTCGTGAAACATACATCTATATATATATATTCGCTTCAAAGAATATTCTTAATATCACATGGTAAAGAGAATATGGTACGTATTTTTGTAGCTATACACATTATTATTATTATTATTATCCACCTCTCAAAGTCAAAAAAATATCTTAATTTTCCACGATTCTACACGTCTTCAAATGTTTGCTTGCATGGTACTAAAAGGTTCGATTGCTTAAATCATTTTGATAATTGGCTTCCAAGTTCCAATTACCGAATTTGTCTTAAAATTATGCTTTACGCATAATATTTATGGCGATTAATAAATTAATTAATTGTATGCTTAATATGAACTTTTGGATGAAGATAGATCTCACATTCTATATAAAATGTCGAAAGGTGTAAATTTCAACTGCTAAATCCGGTCCAAGCACTACAATTCATGTTCAGATATTATATTTAAATATTTCACATTTAAAGATTAAGTTTGAATTTGGAAACTATATAATTTATATAATTTTGTAAGGATAATAATAAATTTTGATTCAAATATACATTTTTCTACTTAAAATATTTTTAATAACCAAATAAAAATAATAAATTATCTTATTATAGTACAAAATATATGATGTTTTTTTTTATGAAATACAAAATATATGATATGATAACCATATAATCAATTAAATAATATATATATATATATATATATATTATAAGATTATATGGACTAGCTAATGAGACTAAATTTTAAATGGGCTTGACAATTAACTTGTCGTGCTGGGCTTTGGACCGGTTTTAACTAAATTAAAATTTTAAAGTTGGTGTTCAATCAAAAAAAAAAAAATTCGGATTGAATTTAGATAGGAATTTTTCAAATGATTTGATGGGATTTTGATTTTTTTACTTATCCTGAACCAGCATGATAGCAGATTTCTCATTCAGAAACGAGCAAGCAACTCATATTTGCTTAAGAAAAAAAGAAAGGAATTTTTTTTTTTTTTTTGTCCAAAATGTGAACTCTAAAATATCTTAATTAGTCTGCAGTTATTTCAAAACAAAAAGTCTTTGCAGTCAAAATAATTATAAATTCGCAAGGCCCATCTCTGACCAAAATTAATAAATAAATAAATAAAAGCCAAAGAGGAATAAAAACAGTAATTCATTTTTGGGTAAAAATTGAAAAAAGAGCAATTGAAGAGGATATGTCTGTGGTCTTTGGGCATTGATTTTGAATGGAATATTTGAAGCCTAAGCTTTGCAGTTGTACAGCTTGTAGATCGCAAAATCTTTATTATGCATGGATGTGAGCTCTTCTTTTTGGCGAATTGGATGCCAACTCTTACTTGGAAAAGAAAGTGTTGATGGCAAAACTATCACGTGAAAATTTTGTTTCATATATAGGATGGAAATTTTAGACAAAAATACAATTTTTGACCGTGATAATTTATTTTTAATGACAAAATTTTTAAATTTTTTATTAAAAATATATTTTTAATGATAATTTTTATTTTATTAAAATAAAAATATCTTATTGTAAAAATACTATATATAGATTTTTTTTGTATGAATATATATATATATATATATATGAACATGCTACTATTTTGACATTTTAATATAATTTCTATCAAAATTATCACTAAAAGTATGTTTTAATGACAAATCTAAAACAGTTGTTACTGAATAATTTATTTAGTGACGATAATTTTTAATTTTATCGTTAAAACAAAGTTTTGGTAATAATCCTGATAGAAATTCTATAGCATTACTATATATGTATCTATATATATATAATTGCTTAACAAGGTTAATTAAATAAAACCAGATGACCCTTTTAAGAAAAAATGTTAATCTACTACATGTGCGTGGTCTCTTGAACTTATGATCCGTTTTTACTCTTTTGGTCTTTAATCAAAATTTTAAATTATTAAAGAAAATAGAAAGTTAATTTCAAATTTTAATGCTTGCAATTAACTAAAGGCCATTTGTTTAAAAACATTATTAAATATTGTAAAATTTGTTCTATTAAAGAAACATATATGTCAACATTTACCGTATATCTCATGTAAAGTCTTAATTAAAAACGAAAAATTAAAATTAATTTTGAATCTCATAAAATATCTAATTAAACGAAGTTTTTTGAAAACAATATTGGCTCATTTAATTTCAGAATATGTTTTTAAATCTCAATACTTAAAAGCAATCAAAAGCTTATAAGTGAGAATCATATAACAAAAGAATTTCAAATTAATTTTTAAAGACCTATAAATTGTGTTAATAGATATTAAACTTAAACAACTTCAATTAGAGAGAACAGAGTATAGCTATATATGGTACTAAAATACCATTGCTTTTTATTCTATTTATAACTATGATTCTTTCTTGCTTAGCTTCTACCTCCTCTACAAATTACTATTCTTCTCCAGTAATATCTTCTGGTGGATCTAAAATTCCTGAAAATAGTGATGAAATGGATATCTATTTTTCAGACCTAAAATTTGTATCATATGTGCGGTTTAAAGTGTGGTAATGACTGGAAGCGTTATCATCCATGTGTGAGAAACAAATGCAAAAATATTCAGATTGGTCATCCTTTGTACATAACCAGCCACATAGATGATTGCCTTCTTAGTTGTGAGAAATCTATTATTCAAAGAGACTTTGAGTATAGTAAGAACATGTTCAT
>QANX01000199.1:0-20447 GCA_003254975.1 Ochetophila trinervis
TAGCTTACAAAGAAAAAAAAATGGTGAAATATGCAGACAAAACTGAAAAAGACGATGATCACCAGGCTTTATATTAGCTCAATTTACAAAAGTGTTGCCATCTTGAGTAACTGCCAATGTACATGGCATTACAATATGACAAATAAAATAACAAACTCAAAATATCTTCTAAAAGTAAAGACAACAAATGCTTAAATGAAACGATGGGCTTAGCCTTTCAAACTCATAGAGATAGACACGCAATAGTGTCATTCCCATTAACTCTGTTAGTTTTTGATGATTGAATAGATAGATATTCTTGGTTTGATTGATAAATAGGAGGAACAATTGATAATAGGTTTAATTGAGAAATGAAATATGGGACACTAGTAGATAAATTGAATAGCAAAGTCTTATTGCTTTTTGTAATTGTTATGTTACATATGGAAGCTAGGCTTCCTATTTATACACATCATAAAAGGTTTGAGTTTTCTAGACTTTTCTAGCATGGTGCTAGATTACATTTTTCTAGATTTTTCTAGCATGGTGCTAGATTATATATCTCTAGATTTTTCTATGCTATTTTCTAGATAATTCTAGAAATCTAATTACTTTAACAGTTTCTATAACTTTCTAGAAATGCACATCGCCTATTTCAACACTCCTCCTTAGTGTGCATTTCTATTACTCCAATCTTGCTTCATAGCAACTCGAACTTGTCTCTTGGTAGTACCTTGGTGAAAATGTCCGCTAATTGTTCTTCAGTTTTGTAGTACTTGGTCAAAATTTCTTTGTTTGCTTCAACTTCATAGATGAAGTGATATTTTATCTTTATGTGTTTGGTCCTGTTATGAAATACTGGACTCTCCACCATTGCTATTGCTAACTTGCTGTAGCAGTATATTTCAGTTGCTTCATGTTATGGTTCTCTGAAATCTTCAAATATATTCTTGAGCCATAATGCTTGACTTGTAGCAAATGATGTTGCAATATATTCTGCCTCTGCAGATGATTGTGCAACTGTTGCTTGCTTCTTTGATGCCCAAGAGAAAATGCCTGAACCAAGTGTAAAAGCATAGCTAGATGTGCTCTTTATGTTTTCTTGTCAGCCTGCCCAGTCACTGTCTGTGTACCCAAACAATTTTGAATTAGTAGTGGGATTGTACCAAATGCGATAGTCTTTAGATCCTTCTAGGTACCTGAGTATTCTTGTTGCAGCTCCATAATGCACTTGAGTTGGATTCTGCATGAATCTTGATAGCAGGCTAGTTGCGTACATGATGTCTGGTCTAGTAGTTGTTAGGATAAGAGACTTCTGATATTTGTTGGAGGAGAAACATCTTCTTTCTTCAATGCTATAGTACTATCATGCGGTATTGTCATTGTTTTGCAACCATTCATCTTGAATTTTTTAATGACATCTTCAATGTACTTCTTTTGGGAAATGAATATTCCTTCATCACTTTGATTTGTCTCAATTCCCAGAAAGTAGTGCATTAAGCCCAAGTCTGTCATCTCGAATGTCTTCATCAATCCTTTTTAAACTCCTCTATTAATCTCTCATTGTTTCCTGTATATATAAGATCATCAACATATAAAGAAACAATGAGAGTATTGTTCTTACCTTAGGTCTTGATGTACAGTGTTGGTTCACTGTAGCTCCTCTTTAATTCTTGCTTTATGAAATAATTATCAATTCGGTTGTACTAGGCTCGCGGAGCTTGTTTTAATTCGTATAAGGCTTTCTTTAACCTTAGTACCTTATTTTCTTGTCCTTGCACCACAAACTTGATTGGCTGCTCTATGTAGATTTCTTCTTCAAGATGGCCATTAAGAAATGCAGACTTCACATCTTTGGAGCAGCTAATGCCAGGAGGGCCCTTATAGCGTCAGTCGAAAAACTGGAGAAAATGTTTCGTTGTAGTCGACTCCAAATTGTTGCGAGTATCATTTTGCTACTTGGTGTTGATTTTGGCGATGATTTGACTTGCTCCAGCGATTGTTGTTCTTGAGTTGGAGATCCTTGATCAAGGTCTGTCTCCTCTTCTCTTTGTTGTATTTCAGGTACATTAATTGTCTTTCCTTTGACCTCTTTAGTTTTTTAGTTGTATAATGCATCTTCTTCAAACTCGACATCTCGACTAATGAATATCTTGTTAGTATTTCAGCTATAGATTATGTAGCCTTTTGATTGAGCATTGTAGTCGAGAAATATTCCTTTTTTCATCTTTTCATCATATTTGCTTCTCTTTTCTTTTGGACTATGAGCATAGAAAATGCATCCAGAAACCTTTAAATGTTTTGCTAATGGCTTTCGTCTACTCCAGGCTTCAATCTGCTTGTCTTGTATTGCTTTAGTTGGACACTTGTTGAGAAGATATACTGTTGTGTATATCGCCTCTGCCCATAATTTTTTTGGAAGGCCCTTTTATAATAGCATAGTTTGAGTCATTTCCATGATTGTTTTGTTTTTCTTTTCAGATACTCCATTTTGTTTTGGAGTATATCAAACTGTAAGTTGATGCTCCACTCTTTCATCTTCGCAGATATGTTGAACTCTTTGGATGTTTATTCTTTTCCACGATCACTCTGAATAGTCTTCATATAATAGCCACTTTGTTTGTGACTAAATTTTTGAATTTTTTGAAAATCTCAAAAACTTGTGACTTTTCACGAAGAAAATAAAGCAAAGTCTCAATAGCAGTAATAATTGCATCATATTTCTCCATGTAACTTATTAAAAAAATTTCAACCACCTTCTTTTCGGAGATTTTTCTCCATAGGCTCTCATTTGATTTACTACTTCCTTTATTCTTGAATGGTAATCTTTAGCAATCTCATTGTCCTTCATTTTTAAATTTTCAAAGTCTCTTCTTAAAGTCTGTAGTTTAATGGCATGTACCTTTACATTTCCTTGAAACTTTTCCTATAGTGTATTCCATGCTTCCTTAGCACTGGTAGCTCCCATAATTCTTGGAAAAATTTCATCTGGCATAGCTTGTTGCAAGACGAACAATGCTTGAGAATCTTTTTGTTGATTCTTTTCAAGCTCCTTCTTTTGAGTATTGTTTAGAATAGTAATGTTAGTAGGGATAGTGTAGCCCTCACTCAAAATACCCCATAAGTTTTTAAATTTAATATATGTGGTCATTTTGATAGACCAAAAATCATAGTTTTCACCATGGAAAACTGAGTCTAGAATTGTTGAGCAGAAATTGTCAGCCATGATGTATGGAAATAACAATGCCCAATTGATGAAAGAACTTAGGCTATGATACCACTGTTAGTTTTTGATGATTCAATAGATAAATATTCTTGGTTTGATTGATAATAGGAGGAACAATTGATAATGGGTTTAATTGAGAAAGAAAATATGGGACACTAGTAGATAAATTGAATAGCAAAGGCTTATAGCTTTTTGTAATTGTTATGTTCCATATGGAAGCTAGGCTTCCTATTTATACACATCTAAAAGGTTTGAGTTTTTTAGATTTTTCTAGCATAGTGCTAGATTAAATTTTTCTAGACTTTTCTAGCAGGGTGCTAGATTACATTTTTCTAGATTTTTCTAGCATGGTACTAGATTATATATCTGTAGATTTTTCTAAGCTGTTTTCTAGATAATTTTAGAAATCTAATTACTTAAGCAATTTCTATAACTTTCTAGAAATGCACATCACCTATTTCAACAAACTCCAGCAATAACTTGGATTTGAATCCACGAAAACCTCCTAAACAACATTGTTTGTCACTTCGTCCCCAATGGTTAGCTTTTAATTCATCAATTTCTCCCGCCCTTCAAGAAACTTTCCCTCTAGTGATTTAATAAGAACAATGGCATCATCCGATGGGATGAAAGAGCTTAAATCTGCAACATTGAAGATAGAAGAGATCTTAAAGTCATCAGGAAAGTCACAAAAATAACCATTTTTGCCCAAATTCTGTTGAATCCAAAAGGGCCCCAATATCCTCAAGTTCAGTTGATTGTATGTATCAGTGAGAAAACACTCCTTCTTTAGAAAAATCATGACCAAATCACCTTTGAGGTAAGTCTGACTACACCTGTGTCTGTCTGTTGCTTTTTTTATACATGACATTACGTGCTTCAATTATTATTTTAGGTCATGATGAAGTTTGATATAGTTATCTACAACAGTAGTTGATCTTTGCTACGAGGCTATAAATAAAAACAAGATCAGTTGTATGATTAAGCAATTTGGTATAGATAATAGCAAATGGTGTCAAACCAATGTTCAATTAACCATGCTATTAGAGCACACTTTGCTTGGGGAAGCACAAAATCCCACTGCTTAGGCTTCTTATGAGCCAAGCTTTATAGCATATTTCCCAATGTCTGATTGACCATTTCAATTTGTGGATGGTAAGCATTGATAAATAAAAAATAGTGAAAACTTGATGTGTGTAGGAGTCAACAACACATGTAAATTGTAAGTATATGAATCACAATCAAGTAATAAATTGGTCTTTTGAAGAAAGACGGATGTCGAACCCATAAGAACTAGTTCTAACGTACTAGAATAGTAAGTTTATATGTAATATTTAAGCTCTCAATTTCAAATGGACAGCAAGAAAATTATATTTATAAAAATAAAAAACAATAGAGTAATAAAATGGCAGCAATGAACAATCTTTATATTAATAACAATTTTCACTGGTTTTAACAATAGAAAGATAAAAAAGAATAAGAAAATAAACACAACAAAGAGAGGAAGAAAGTCAATAAATCCTTGTTGAATCTACAAAGCTTTTCTCCTTGTCTTTTTTATCTCTATTAACACTTATTATTCCATGATTATGATGATAATCAATGGATGAAAAACCACTGGTTGATGATGATGATAGAGATGGAAGAAGGTTCATGTGATGGTGGTGCGACAATGGAGATGATAGTGGAGTGATGTGCACGGCTTGGAGTGTTATGTTATTCCTTGCTTGAGTGATCGACAATGGAGGGAGATGGAGAGTTTAGTGGCTGTATGGAGAAGAGTAAATGATGGAGAAGATGATAAAGAAGTGAAAAAGAGAAGGATGGAGAACAGAAGGTGTTGTTAGGGTTGAGATGGTACAGTGGAGATGAGCAGCGTCTACAGTTTTGTTGTGGTGAAGATGGTGACTATTTTGTGTGGCTGTGGAGGTGTGTTTGCTGCTGTAAAATGAAAAAAAAAATTGGAGTAAAAAGAGAGGAAAAAACATGAGAATGGAGAGGAGATAATAGATGGGGTTGTTGCCCTTAGGAGACTACTTTTACCTTCAACAGTATGAAGCTTATATAAAGACTAGGGTTGCAATCCTTCTAATCCTAAATTTCTCTCTTTGCCGTGACCTATAGAGAGATTATGGGAATTTTAATTTTTCAATAATTCAAAATATCAACAAGAATGATAAAAGAATATTTCCCTAATTTCCTGTTGGTGCTGCCCATATCATTCCATGTAAGGATAGATATTGATTTGATCCATAATTTCAAATTGCATAATCTCCAATCAATGAGGAAATAAATAAATATAAATTATAATAAATATCTTCTTTCTTCATTTAATTAGATGACCAATATTTCATATAGAGTTTAATTAATTGATGTGGAGTCCTTGTAATCAAAGCTTAGGTGGCAATCCAAAAAAATAAAGGAAATTTTCCTTATTTATCACCAATTCACGTCAACAATATTCGAACCACCTTTGACAAAATGAGCTCTAAATATGTCCCTCCTACTTGAAATTGTTCAGTAAACGTTCTTAGCTTTCTAAGACATATAATATGCGCGATTTTGACATCGATAAGACATTCAAAACTCGATTTTCCCACAGGAGTGCAAATCTATAGCAATTGCAAATGTTTTCAACTTTACATAATCAAATAAACTGATTGGACGATCTAGTTCACGTGAAATTTTGAAGAGATTATCCTTGATGAGTTACAAAATTTGTGTAACTAGTTTCACTCAAAAATTCATCTTGTAGCTCAAGAAATGCTTAAAGCAGTGTTGGTTGTGTAAAATTCAACATGCTCCAAATAAGGAAAGTTTCATGCTTGTCTCCACTTGTATTAATCTTGGCCTTTTTATCTTTATTTGATCATCTCTCTTGATAATTTAAGTTCATTTTCAAAGTTTTTCAAATAAAATTCAATATTTGCAAGTTGGTGCCTCAACTATGTCAAAATTAACAAAATACTCATGTTTTGTGTTGAATTTGCAAAAATTCTTCTTTTCACCTACAAAAGGGAAAATAGTATAAAAGAATGCATTTGTTCACAAAAATTCTTTTAGCAAATATGAAGCTAAAAATATAGCCTAAAATGATGCAAGTTTTAGGCTTATCAACCACCCACAAACTAAATATTTACTTGCTAGACCCTTAGCAAAAACAAAAAACAAAAAAAAAAAAACAAAATCTAACTTTAAAAACATCATTTCTAAGTAATATGATTATAGGTGCTTCATAAATTGCATAATATATTAGCTCAAAAATTAACTACAAAGAATCATGCAACTCAAACACCTTATTTTCTATTCAATATATTATTCCTTCCAAGTGTATGTATGAATAATATCAAAGAAATATATTTAATGTTATGCTTGAATAAATCTACACTAATAGAGATTATAAAAATGCTTATGAAC
This sequence comes from Ochetophila trinervis, assembly GCA_003254975.1. Taxonomy (NCBI): domain Eukaryota; kingdom Viridiplantae; phylum Streptophyta; class Magnoliopsida; order Rosales; family Rhamnaceae; genus Ochetophila; species Ochetophila trinervis. The sequence continues at coordinate 6,623 of QANX01000199.1, forward strand.
TTCATATGCTTGACATAACTTAACACTCTCCACTAATGCAGGCTAATTTGAATTAATACGTCTTTGTAAAGGCCAAAGGGTATTGGGAGAAGAAAAAGAAAGGATAAGGTAAATAAATCACAAGAAATAAAACTGAAGCTAATTTTTAATGAATGTAAATCTTATGTTGGTTTGTTTTCTTCCTGTACAAGAATTATTTTTCTACTTCATTCCTTTAAACTTTACAAAACTCTACTCTTTCTTTTTCTTTTTTATTTTATTTTTGTGCAACAAATATTCTTTTGTCATGTTGTTGCAATATTTTGTCTTTTCCTTTTCTTTTTGTTGTTTATCTATCTTTCTCTTTCCCACCCACAAACTTATTTCTCTCTATATACATATTTGAACTTAGAGAATACAAATCACCGCTATATATACTAAATCACCACCCACAAACTAATTTTTAATAAATTCTACCACTTTCATGTTATTGAATTCATATTCATATTCATATCATCCAAGTCAAGCTTTCTTTGTAACATGTAAAAGATTTTCATTTAGGTTCAAAGGGTAGATAAATTTTATTTTCATGAAAAATAAAGATTATAATGCATCTTAATGTATTATATAGGCTTAAATAGATACTAAGGATAACACTATGCAGAAGGTAGGCTTGAAATGCTCAAACTCAATATCAAAGATGACCTACATCAATTTCTTAGTAATGCATCAACCTAGGATTTCGCCTTTGAGTGTCAATCATGCAAGTTCTAGAGTTCAATGAAATTTATGCACTCTAATTCATGTAATTCTTCTCCAATGCAATCTATGTCATGCAAATGTTGATCAAACATACATAACACCAATCCATCAATTAAGGATCAATGCTTTTTTATTCATGGTTATTATCATTGGCTTATCATATTACCTAGAAAGGAAAACAACACAACTTTCAAATTCTCTATCAAAACTTACAACAAAAAACATTTTCTTGTTTATTTCCTCTTTTCTCCCCACTTATATCTCCTTTCCTCTCCATCCTCACGTCATCTTCATCTTATGTAACCCTCCATTACTTCTTTTCCATACAGCAGCCACACATCCCCACATCCCTACAAATAGCAACGATCATCCCCACACTCAAAACCTAGCCGCCCATTACCAAGCATCCCACTCCTAAACACCTGTAGCCGTCCCCTACATCCATCACCATCTCTATCACACTTTCATTCCCTTTAAGCTTTGATCATTCACTTTCATCAAAAGGATTTTACGAGAGCCAAAGAGGTAAGTTAACGTTGCGTGACACAACCTTAGTGTATTACCCACTTAGCATTGGTTAACTTCACCACCATCATCCTCTCAACATTGGCAGCATAAAAGGATAATTTTTTTTTTTGGGTTTTTTGTTTGTTTTTGTTTTGATATTTATATTGTAACAAACTTGTGACACTTGTAATTGACATAAAGATTATTTTCATTGTTCTCCATTAATTTCCATGTAATATTTATTTTCATAATTTTTATTTTCTAGCAAAATTTCAATTTGGTTTCATAAATATCACATATAGACTTAGAAATTCTAGCACTTAGGAACTAGTCCTTATGGGTTGAACATCCATTTTTCCTAGAAAGACCACTTTGTTACTTGATGCGATTCTTTTACTTCGAGATATGTGATCCGCGAGCACATTAGTCATTAAAAGTCTACTATCCATGATTGTTTGCATTTTAAAATTGTCAAGTATACCTTAAAATAGTCTATATGTATATATACATATATACAGCCCTACTAAGGCACTCGAATTCGGGTTCCTTAAAGAGATTGAAGACACAGAGCGGACATGGAGCCGTGAAATCACTTACACGGAGCCTTAGTCAAATTAGGGAAAATCCTTGGTCAAAATTGGGCAAATCTCGATCAAAATTGCACCCTGGTCAAAATGCACCATTTCCACTTTATTTTCAAAAAATTTTAGGGCTCGAGCTTTTCATTTTTGCATGCCAACCAAAGCTTCAAGGAGAAGCTCAAACACAGTAGCAATCAGTGGTGCGAGATCACCAAACATAGCCACCACTCGACCTTACTCTAGTCACCTCCGGCCACCTGTTGGCTTTCCCGTTCCTCTACATTAGTTGGCGGTGAATTCAGGAGCCATCGGCGGTGAAGGCTCCACCAAGGGCTTCCTCTGCACCAAAGCTTGAACTGCACTAGTCTGAGGTGTTACTATTCGATTTCATCAGCACCGGTGTTACTATTTGGTGTAGAGGTGCAAAGGTGTATCATCGCCGCTGGTGCAGAGGAAGCCGAGGAGTATGGAAGCCAGTGGTGCAGACGAAGTCTTTGGTGGTTCCTTTGCCTTTCGCCGCCGATGACTTCTGGCTTCGCCTCTGAGAGGTGCAGAACAGGAACCACGAGCCAGAGGTGGTTGCAGTAAGGCCGACTGGTGGTTGCATTCAATGATCTCCCACTGCAAATGTTGAATTCTTCCAAAGCTGGCTGAATTCTTCCACTCTCTTCTTCTTGATGTAGCCAAAATTGTATCTCTCTAAATGTTTGAGAATTGTGTCAATAATTTGTATGGAATGGGATGTAGAATGCATGTCTGAAAGGATCTAAAGCGAAGATAATTTATAGGAATGAATGCTAGAGAAATACTTGTAAAGCAAGGAAACATTTGAGAGTTATAACCTTACCTTACTTCTAATTCCACAAGGTAACAGAGAATTATCTAATAAAAGAAAATGATAAAAATTAATATCTTGCCTATTAATTCTCTAGGTGACTAACCATCTGGGGTGGAAAAGGTATTTTGTGCTTTTAAAATGATGTCACACTCTCAATTAAATTAGGAAATGAATCCATATATCCTTATTATCTCAATCTTGTTTTCTTATCTACTTCCTTTTCCAAATAATACTCCAATTAATATTGCAATATTCTAGACTTTCTAAGTTACATGTGATGTGGCAATAATAATACACCTGGCTGGAGAGTGATGATGTTGTAATCTCTGTAATTCATGCTTATGTGGCATCATATTTGGCAAATACATTTTCCTTTTATATCTTCTATGTCAGTCAAGTCGATTCCAAGCACAATTGTAATGAACAAATAAACTTTGAATTCACTGACTCTAGTTGCCAACGTTAGGTCTATATCTTAGCTTTCTAGGAGTATCTTGGTTGCACAAATTGGACACCGGAAAGGCACTCAAATGATATTTTTTTCATAAGAGTGTAAGTTAATCTGGTAATGATTTGGCTGAGACATTTTCAATGAAATTTTACTGCACTGATCCTTTTAATGAGTTAGAAATCATTAGAAACTAAACTTTCATAGAAATTCCATGTGTAGCTCTAGATATGATTTATTTAGTATAGATTGCGTAGAAAATACTGAAATTTCCAGCACTTGTTATTCTTTTTCTAAAAATAGAAAAATATAAGACATCAATATTTTTCAATAACAATTAACTCATAACTAGCAATAATCCAACATAAAATCTGGCATGAAAATAGAAACTTTTTATGCCTATCAGTGCCATGTCAAATTATTTGTTGTTTTTCAAATGTGAAACATTCTTTTAAAATTTGGTACAGGTGGAAAAAATCATAAAGCCTTTGTTGGAATTCTATTATAATTTCCATCTTGATTTTCTTTCCACCTAGACGATCCATATTTGGGGCATACGATATGCTCCGCATACTATCTTTTCAACAAAAACGTTTAGGACATGCGTGTATCTTCTGATACTCCATGCTCAATATGCTCAAAATCTTTTTAACAGTATACATGTTTATTAGATGGTAGCATCTCAGACAATAACTTCAAAAGTACATCAATTGTCAGAATGTCCATGTTTGACCTTCAATTTATATAGTTTGACTAAAACGATAACTTGATAAATTTAGTACAACCTGGATACAAAGATTTTTCTGCATCCTCCAGCAACCCATTAAATGCATTAGAGTAGTTCAATTAATCTTTCTCATCAAAATTATCAAAGACAACATTTGTCATTTCTGTGTTGTTAAATGTCTCCTCTTCCTAACTATCAGCACCAATGCTGTCAACTTCATCAAATGCAACATATGTAATCTCAAACTATGAAAATGTACCAACATCGTATTCACAAGATTTACCATGTCAAATCCACCTCTAATCGTTGGAATTAAATCAATTCCAATACATATGACTTCTTACGTCCTTGATCGTATGAAAATTCCATATTTTCACATTTTATGCATGGATAACGTATGATATTGCCATCATTTGCATAACAAGCAGTAAAACGAATAAATTCCACCATACCTTTAGCAAACAAATCTCATCTTCTATATGATGCTTGTCATGACTTATCAATTTTTCAATGAATATAATATGTATAATAATCCTACAATAGAGCCCAATTAATGTTGCACTAGAATAGGAAATAAAAAGAGTATATATTTTACATATATAGATATATATCAAGAAATTTAATTTATATGTAAACATAAAATATAAGGCAACATTATATACAGATAAAAAATCAACATTTGTTAACAAATAAATCGTTGTAAATAAAAATAACAAACATCTTAAACAAACTTACAAATTAATAGATCAAGTTGCTCCAAATATTCATATTAAACAACAGTGGAGCACAAAGTTTAGCTTGCAACAATGACTGAAAAAACTTTCAAAGTTATTAGTCGAGTATGAACTAGAGACTATATACCTGATGGACAACATTTATGTACGACAAGCGTTGCATCTTATATGAACATTTAATGAGATAATTAAATTTGTCATCAAACCTGTAAAAGGAAATGCTTATTAAAATAATATATATAAATATGGTGCCATAGAAAGGCAAAGTAAGAGTTACAAAATGAAGAAAAATAGGACGCTTTTGAAAACAAAAGAGTCACAAATTTAACATATAGCGACAATGTTCCTTAAAAGCATTGCTTTTTTGAGAATGCTAATGTTACATTTAGCGACGCAAAGGAAGCATTGGAGAAAAGTGTCACAAATTTAGTACATAGCGACGCTTTTTAAAGAAGAGTCGCCTTTTTTTTTTCTTTTTTTTTTTACAAAATCTCGATACTATTCAAAAATAATATATTAAGTTTTCAATTGAATATGAGATAATTAATAAATGTTATTTATACAATGTTATTGCTTTATTAACCATACATATAAAAATTAACAACAACTNTCAACATTTGTTAACAAATAAATAGTTGTAAATAAAAAATAACAAACATCTTAAACAAACTTACAAATTAATACATCAAGTTGCTCCAAATATTCATATTAAACAACAGCGGAGCACAAAGTTTAGCCTGCAACAATGACTGAAAAAACTTTCAAAGTTATTAGTCGAGTATGAACTCGAGACTATATACCCGATGGACAACATTTATGTACGACAAGCGTTGCATCTTATATGAACATTTAATGAGATAATTAAATTTTTCATCAAACCTGTAAAAGGAAATGCTTATTAAAATAATATATATAAATATGGTGCCATAGAAAGGCAAAGTAAGAGTTACAAAATGAAGAAAAATATGACACTTTTAAAAACAAAAGCGTCACAAATTTAACATATAGCAACAATGTTCCTTAAAAGTGTTGCTTTTTTGAGAATGCTAACGTTACATTTAGCGACGCAAAGGAAGCATTGGAGAAAAGTGTCACAAATTTAGTAAATAGCGACACTTTTTAAAGAAGTGTCGCCTTTTTTTTTCTTTTTTTTTTTACAAACCTCGATACTATTCAAAAATAATATATTCAATAAAGTTTTCAATTTAATATGAGATAATTAATAAATGTTATTTATACAATGTTATTGCTTTATTAACCATACATATAAAAATTAACAATAACTCATTGAGATGGCATCGAAAAAGAAAATGACAGCCCAATGAAACGATGATGGAGAGTGAGAAGATGACAAGGGATAATATGTGGGCGAGGATTCTTTTCACTTATTTTGATAGGATTCAAAGCTAAATCTTTTGAAATTGCCACATCATCAAAATTATTTCATTTTTCTCCACGATTTTGAAAGTATACTTGTTTTAACACCAGCTGAAATCCTTTCAAAATATAGGGCAAGAAGGATATATAAAATACTGGGAAGAGACAATGCAAATTAAATCCATATATATTAAGTAATGAATTCTAGAATAAATAAAAATGGTATAAATAGATGGAGGAAAAGTAAGTGTGCAGTTGGTAAGTCGATTTAAGTCCACATGTTTTGAAAAAACAATGGGCGGCAATCTTTCTTAAAAGGTTATAATAGTGCATGTATGTTTTTTGGGACGCTTTTCATAAAGCGTCGCCCTTAGCTTATTTTTTCCTGATTTTTTTCATATATTTAAAATTTAATTTCTAACAGTTTATTTTTAAACATAATACATAATACTATTAATAATACAAACAAAAACAAATAAATTAATTAAATTTCATTTTATTAATGTCTAGATCATGTAACATGATTTACAATTTTTTCACGGCCAGATTGCCCTTAAAAGAGGCTATTGGGGAATATATTCTGGACAAAGGCAATGTCATTTTATTGAGAAGAGAATGAATTCATAGATGTTTCATTATCCACACTTATTTTGAAAAGGATTCTAGCTATAGTTGAATATCAGATACACCCATCATCATTAAAAGTATTTCCAAAGAGTTGCAGAAAAATGAGAATATACAAAATGCAATTTGTTCACGACCAAATTCGCCCTAAAAGAGGCGATTGGGAGATATATTCTGGACGAAGGCAATGCCATTTTATTGAGAATTCATAGATGTTTCCTTCTCCACACTTATTTTGAAAGGATTCTAGCTATAGTTGAACATTAGATACACCCATCATCATCAAAAGTATTTCCAAACAGTTGAAAAAAAAAATATATATATATATATATACAAAATGCATAATTAAGAGCCCATCATCAATAAAAGCATTTCTAAGGAGTTCCAAAACAGGAGTTTATGCAAAATACATAATGAAGATGTTGAAGTGATAAGAATAATATAAAAAGATAGGAAGGGTTGGTGAAATTAATTTTAAATGGCTTTGAAGCCCATAGGTTTTTTTAAAATAATGCTTGAACATAGAGCGATGCCTAAGCATAGATAAAAGTGTCACTGCTTCAACAAAGCATTACAAATTTATGACGCTTTGTTGCGGCCTTCTACTTACCAAAAATGTCGACATTTTCTCCATTAAAGCCTCTCAAAATGGCGCTTTGTTGTCTTAACGTCGCAATTGAATGACACATATTTTTTTTGTTTACACTTTTTGATGCTTTTTTAGTAAAGCATTGAAAATAATTTAAACTCATCCTGTTTTAAACGACACTTTGGTAAAAATGTCATAATTTTAAAAATTTCAAGATGTTTTGTTTAAAAACATCTCTCAATCAGTGTCGCCAAAAAATGTGTTTCCGCATAGTAATAGATTTTCAAATATCTTAGGCGGAGGAGACCTCGATGGAAAGTTTGCCACAATATACTTTGCCTTGCATTCCTCACGGCTCATTTTAATTCCTTTAGCTTGTCCCATCCTGTAGGAGAATCAAGAAAGCTATTTCGCTAGCAAGTCGGCCTCATTCCTAGCTTTGGCTGATTCACTGATCTTCTCAGCGAGATGTCGCTTCTTGCTCTTGAGTTCCCAGAGAAACCGATTGTAGCTGGCCTTGAGAGCTCTGTAATCAATATCTAGTGCATTCTCCCTCATTCTAGCTTCAACAAGAGAACCCTTAAGGTTACAAACAGCCATGCTAAGAGATCCATTCTTCTAGACCACGTCATAGTAAGCTTTTTTTACGTTAGAAAGCTCTTCATGCAGATTTGTGACCTTTGGCTCAAACGATTTTCTCTTGCAATTGTCATAAAAATTAATAAGTTGTTATAACAGCCAAACAACTATAAGTCAAAAGGAAAGCAAAAGTGCAAAGAAAATTACTGCCATACTCCAGTAAGCTGCTTGGATACACAGGATCAATGCTTGAGTAGACAAACAATTTTTCTATCCATCGAAGAAATCAAAGCCCTAGCAAGCTTCAATGAAACATCAACGTTGTTTCATATGTTAAGCCTTTCAGAAAAAGTAATAGTAGTCTTTCCCTTTACACCCTGATAACCCTTGGCACTAGTAGAGAGAGGATCGTTCATTCACATCAGTTCTCATTTTTTGATGCGGAACTCCAAGATTAAAGAATCTGAAACCCTAAAACACATAAGAAGTATTGAACAATAATTAGAAACAAGAACCCTCCCCACCAAACCCATAGATAACTTGTATATAAAAACATGGCTTAGAAGGCTAGGGAAGATAAAAACAATCGCCACAAAGTATTTCTACTATGATAAGAGAGTTCTACTCCTAATCCAATAAGAAGAAGAAATTAATTCCTCACTTTGCTAGAAAACTCTTGGGAGCAATAAGAAAATAAATTCTTCAATTGATTAAAATCTGAATTCTAATAACAAATGAATGGAAATCCTTTATATAAGGATTAGGATTAGATCAAGAATCAATCTAGACCATTAAATATTAGGAAATTAATCTTAAGGTTGAAAAACTAACCCTAAATAAATAAAATTAGAAAATAGTAAAAATTACAAAATTGTCATTATAAAATCCTTGTTTTAAAACGACGTTGTTTCATCCCCGCAACTCCTGAGCATCATTACCACATTCATCCCTTGCTTTGGATATCATGCTTAAATCATCATTAGGCTTCGGAAAAGTATTCAAATCATTTGGAAATTTGAATCGATCTTCATCCATAATTCTCTTCACAAGTTCAAACATTCCCTCTTTGATCTTCTTAGCTCGAGAACACGACACTGGTCTACTAGGTAAGATAATGTCATCCTCTTTTGCTTTAATGCTAGAATATGGCTCTATGATGCCCGAATCATTCCCTCCCTCCCCAAAAATATTCGTCCTCAAATCTGCATCCATATCAAAAGGAGAAAGATCATAAAAATTGAAAGTAGCAGACACATTGTACTCATTTGGAATGTTGATTTTGTATGCGTTGTGTTGTGGTATATTTTAGATTAAGTCACAAGTGCACGAATCAACAAGTAATAAAGTGGATTTCTTCAATAAGAAAACCGATATTGATCCCACAAGAAATAATGTCTTTAGTTATTAAAATTAAAACAATTGTAAAATTAAACTATCAAAAGTAAAAGAGAGTTTGTTTGATTGAAAGATTGTTGTTGTGTAACCAGGCATGAATTAAAATGAAAGCAATAATAAAAACAAAAGCAAGGCAGCAAGTAGTATTATCAAGATTTTAAGAGAATAAGGATTATGACTTTACCACTATTACTCCTATTTAGCCCTAATGCATTATAGATTCATAGGTTAACCCCTCGTTAACCACATATGACTAGAAGTTGATTTCTCAATGCATTCTAATCTAGCAAGCACAACGTATTTAATTATCTCTAATGTAAATACCGAAATTGAAGCCTTAAGACATGCAAACCCAATAAAGCATGTTAAAGTTGTCACTAAGGCATGCAATATTTCTATAACCATGTATTTTATTGCCCATTAATACTTATATCCCTTATTTCTAAGCCAATATAAATACTTAATCAATCCACCTTTTCATGGAAGCATTAAAAACTACAATAAAATATTAACCTTAAGCATGAATCAAACTTAAATATGCATTAAACACTAAATATTTGTAATAGGGTTACATCATAATCCTCATAGAAAAATTAGCTACACATGATTTCTAAATTATCCATCAAATAATAAAGAAATAACATAGATTAAATAGCAAGAAAATAAAGAGAAAATGAATCTAATCCAATATTGATGGCTGCTAGAATTTATCCTTCAATTTTCAATCCTTGGCTTCTCCAAACTATGATCAAAGTAGCAAGCTTGACTCCTCCAATGGATTGGCCGAATCTCCTTGTACTTTGCTTTGTGTAGCACAACTTTGCTATGAATTAACTAACAAAAACTGAACAAAAACCTAAGAGAAAACCTATGTTGCCGTGAGAAAGAGAGAAGGAGAGGAAGTATGCAGAATTGAGAAAAAGGACTGCTGAAGAAATGATTTTAGCCTTCAAGGTACTCATCTATTTATAGGAAAGGTTTAGGAAAGGTTTAACCCTAAGGCACTTCTAAAACCTAGAGAATTTAGGATATAGCATGCAAATCACAATATCAATTCCTACAAACTCTACATGGCCGACCACCACCAAGGGTAAGGGTGTATATTGTGTCTCATGTTCACACTAGGATATTAGAAACTTTCCTTATCTCATTAGGAATCATAATCAATCTCTAATTCCCCTTCCTTTTATCCCTAATATTATTCCAATTAAAATAATTAGAATAATCTGACCTTCCATGTGTCATATGATGTGGCAAATTTGGACACATGGCTGATGTGTGGTGACATAGCAGTCCAATCACAATGGTAGTTCTAGTAAGTATAGAACTTTCCTTTTTTATCTTCAGTGACTGTCAGAAAGATTCTAAGTACACTTTGGGTGACCAAATGAACTCAAAATCTATTGATTTTTATTTCAAAAGTTAGGTCTGTGTCTTAAATTTCCAGGAATATATTGATTGCACAATTTGGACGTCAGGAAGATACTCAAAAACTCATTTTCTTGAGACAGTGGAAATCTCTAATTGTCAGAATGTCCCTAAACCTCACAAGAACTAGTGCTCTCTTTCATAAGCATGCTACTTTTACATTGCTCACTTTTGCATATAAATTCTTTTTCTTTTCACTCCTCTCAATTTTCTCTCTTGCACTTTCCTCTTTATTTTTCTTACTAGTGCAATCACTCACCATTGGGCCTTTATTTTTATTATTTTCACTATCAGCCTCTTTACACTCGCTTATTTTATTTGCCTATCTTCCCAAATCTGCATGTGAACCTTTGAATAGTTTCAATAGTTTCATCACCATCTTCATCTCACCCCAATTTACAATTGGATCTTCACCATATCTCTTCCTAGTCTGCAATAATTGTTCCCACCAAACCAAAGCATAATTAGTAAACTCTACAACAACAATTCTTACCTTTTTCTCATTCGAGTAGTTGTGGCAAGTGAAAATTAGTTCAACCTTGCTCTCCCACTCCAAATATACTTTAGTGTCATGTCTCCCCTTGAATGGTGGTATTTGCATCTTTATGGAGCTTATGTTGTCGTCCATCTTTTCTCTTGGCTCATGTCTCCTAGCCCTTAGTTCCTCCCTCCTTGGATGTCTCATCATTGAATGATTTGAGACTTCATCATCCTCCAAATTCGATGGCTCTATATCTCTAGTTCGCGAACCATTTCTCCTTGGATTATTTGTGGCAGTCATAGAGACTTCATTTACCTTATCATTTAGCTCATCCATCCTCAAGTTCAACCTCTAAAATTCTCCTGCAAAGGCCTTGTATAAGAGCTTCATGTCTAGTGTCATCTCCTTTTCGTGCTCTTCCTTGGAATGAGGGGCTTTTTTTCCTTCTCTTATTGACATCTTAATTTCTACAAAACAAGATTAGTAAAAGAAAAACCTTACTTCTCTCCCTCACGTGTTTCACTCTTTTATGGTAATTACGCTCGTGTTTCACACAATTTTGGCTTCTACCCTTGATTTGCTCACCACTCAAGCATTTTACCACTCACTATCTCTTAATTCAAGTTGCACATTAGAGTTAAACACAACAAATCAAAGCAAGAAAAACAAATAGCAATTATCACAATCTCAAAACCTAACCAAAGAAAGAAAGTCGATCAAAAGAAAAGCATAAACAACTAGAGTAATGGAAAGCAAAAATTACCCTAAGTAAAAACAATACTCCAAACAAAAGCAAAATTTTGGATTTTTTTTTTCAGGATGCCTAGCAAACATACCAAGCCAGGTGCGACTCCAAGCGGTCCAATGATTTTGTTTTTTTTTTTTTTATGATACCTAGCAAAGAGACTAGGTTAGGTGCGTCCCCAGGCACCTGCTCCAATGATTTTTTTTTAGAATCAAATAAACCAAAACACAAGATAATAATAAAACCTCAAAGATCAAACAAAACCTTTTTTTTATAAGGGAATCAAAGTAATATGAACTAAAAACACAAAGAAATTGAAAACATAGATAGATAGGTACTTATCTCAACCTATGCTCTGATACCAATTGATGTGGAACCCCAAGATTAAATAATTTGAAATCCCAAAACACACAAGAAGCATTGAACAATAATTGGAAATAAGAACCCTCCCTACCAAACCCATAGATAACTTGTATCTAGAAACATGGATTAGAAAGCTAGGAAAGAGAAGACCAATCATCACAAAATATTTCTACTTTGATAAGAGAGTTCTACTCCTAATGCAACAACAAAAAGAAATTAATTCCTCACCTTGCTAGAACACTTTTGAGAGCAATAAGAAAATAAATTCTTCTATTGATTAAAATCTGAATTCTAATAACAAAGGAATGGAAATCCCTTTATATAAGGATTAGGGTTAGATCAAGAATCAATCTAGATCATTAAAAATTAGGAAAGTAATCCTAAGATTGAAAAACTAACCCTAAATAAATAATATATGAAAATAGTAAACATTACAAAATTGCCATTTTAAAATCCTTGTTTTAAAATGACAAAGTTTTATCCCCGCAATTTCCGAGCATCATTACCACCCTCATCCATTGCTTGGACATCATGCTTAAATCATCATTAGGCTTCAGAAAAGTGTTCAAATCATTTGGAAACTTGAATCGATCTTCATCCATAATTCTCTTCATAAGTTCAAGCATTCCCATTTTGATCTTCTTAGCTCGAGAACGCATCACCAGTCCACTAGGTAAGATGATGTCATCCTCTTTTGGTCCAATGTTAGAATATGGCTCTATGATGCCTACATCATTTTTTTTTCTTCTTTTTTGGCGAAGGAGTTTCCCTAGCGAGACTCAGCCTCTTCTGGCCACTGATAGTCATGTTACGGTCAGGAATGTCAGAATTCGAACCTTTCACTTCTACAACCTCCACGGGAGCCTAGCTTCTTCTTCTTCTTTAGCTTCTTCTTTAGAAGCATCCTTTAAAGCTCGCTCGAGAATGGGACATCAACTTTCTTCCCGTAAGACATTTATACAATGAAGCCAGAGTTAGTAACAAAGTAGAAACAAAGTGCTAAAAATATTAATTTAACAGCAGGATGAAGACCCAAAGCAACAAAGTTCTCCTTCATAAGCGTTGTGGTATATTTTAGATTAACTCGTAAGTGCACAAATCAACAAGTAATAAAGTGGTTTTAAATTAAGAAAACTAGTATCGATCCCATGAGGAATAATGTCTCTAGTGATGAAATTAAATAAATTGTAAATTAAACTTAGAAAATTAAAAAAGAGTTTGTTTGATTGTTGTGTATCCAAGCACGAATTAAAAATAAAGCAATATTAAAAACAAGAACAAGGCAGCAAGTAGTTTTTCAAGATTTAAAAAAAAAATGATTATGACTTCACCACTATTACTCATATTTAGTCCTAATGCATTATAGATTCATAGGTTAACCCCCCCCCCCCCCCNAATGTTACCCCCCCCCCCCCCCCCCCCCTTTAGCCACATATGACTAGAAGTTGATTTCTCAAAGCAATCTAATCTAGCAAGCACAACGTATTTAATTATCTCTAATCTAAATATGGAAATTTAAGCCCTAAGACATGAAAACTCAATAAACCTTGTTAAAGTTGTCACTAAGGCATGCAATATTTCTAAAACCATGTATTTTATTGTTTATCCATATTTATACTCCTTATTTCTAAGCCAATATAAATACTTAATCAATCCACCTTTTTATGG